>JALPQI010007934.1:0-52117 GCA_025490895.1 Thaumatotibia leucotreta | reverse complement strand
ACGGGATATAGTTCCGACGTTAGACATCCAAATTTGCATATCCCTCACACCTAAACGGTGTGTTACCTTCCTCACTTCCTCATTCTAGACGAGGACCCTGATTTAACTCATAGATCATCGACCTGGCGAAGGTCATGCCAAAATGCAAATACAAGGTGGTATAAAAAATTATTAGCTGCCTTGAATCTTAAATCATTAAAGAATAAAGTTCAAAATTATTTCGAAAATGATAGTGCAGCAGATGAAATTAAAATCACTGTATTTTTAACACATGGAATCTTGGGAGAACTTTATTACTTCGATATTGAAAAGTGTTAAAGTTAAAAGAGCATTTTATGTACTTAATACTTTTATCTACTGAAGCGAATAGGCAGAGGGGTTTGAAATGTATGAGTATGAGTCATCGCATGATATTGTTCGATGCCATACTATCGAAAAGTCTTATGATCATTTCAAGCTCATACAATTTGAGTCTTTCTGTTTTATGGTTCGAGTATGCAAATTTTGGTACCAGTGTTAGTGTAAAAAGTCTGTTGTATCTTTTTAGAATGAAAATGATCCGATGGGATGACGTAGTGTGTTAAATTATAAACAATTTTGGTGTGATAAAAAATGAGGTCATTCTTATACTTATTCGGCAGTAAGACTGGTCAGTGGCTGTACAGCGAGCTCCCAAATCCACACATTTTGAGGATTTGTCTCTGTCACTCTAATGACGCCTTCGTTGGAGTAATAGAAACAAATCATCGAAATCTACAAATTTCGCAGTAGTAGGCCAGTATTCTCATCTTATCGTTTTGATCTTGATATTGCTTTGAACGAAATACTTTGCTATAAAAATTATTCAAAAACGTTTCTTTAATACAGTCTACAATGTCTACTACTTTAATTAGATTAAAACGTTATCGCTGTTTTAGCCACTGCACCCCTTTCCTTTTTGGGTTAATTGTATTGTTCGAATTTCGTTTCTTGAATGTAGTTTTAACCTCGTGGGATTAGTGTTCATCACTAATTTGGAATACAGGTCAAAATGAATTCACAGAATTATTTTCTGCCCTGTTCAATTATTCATTTTTAATCTCTTTCTTCCTTCTTAAACACTGTCTATGAATACCGTCAAGGAAATTGATTGACGAGTACGTACTATTTCGGACTTTGTCAGACGTAGTGACAATAAAAGATTCCCATCGTCTTTCATATTGATTATCATTGTGACATAGATCAATTTTCTTTACTGTAAGTACGTTATCAAATCTAAGGATCTTATTAATTTATGTGGCGATATTACTTAATATCTTAGCGTAAAATTACCATGCCCTTTAATCACGTCATCGCGAAACCGTTGGGCCGTTTTGGCGGTTTCAAACGGAACAATATTTCGGTTACGTTTTTTGCGACCCGCGATTCAGACCACGAGCCAAACACGTTATAGAACTATATGAAGGTTTTGTTATATTATGATATTTATGACTACTTGAATTGAAATGGACTATAACAATAATATCGAAGGGCCGCGGAAGTATTGATATGAAAGGTGAATGCCACAATAAGATCAAACAAAACTGACTTATATATTTGAAATTTTAACGAAAAATTTATTCTGTTAAGTGTGAAATCCGTTGAAATTATTGAACTAAGTACGTTTACGATAATCCAGCTTTAACTCTTTATCGTGTCATGCGTCACTTTCACACTTAGTTAAGACGTACTAACTACGACAGACGATATAAATGGGTTCATCTATCATAAGCCTAAGACTTACATTACGATATCATAAGGCCACTTAAAATTGATATACATTTTTAAATATTCTTTTGTCCAAGTGCAAATAACCACCACGTGTCAGATGCTCAACGGTTCTAAACCGTCTCTAACTAAAGACTGCCTATTTCTCCTTATTCCTTTGGAAATTTGGTCTAGAATCGCTTGTCGCTTCAGTTTATTTTGAATAGCTTAAAGCACTAAGAATAGTTTTACGGCCTGGTAACCACCAGCTTTGACTTTGGTTCGCAGTATATGCTTTTCTGCGTAACTCTATTGCTAGAAGTAATTTCTACTTAGATCATTTATCAGTTGGAGTATGTTTATCTCAGTTTCTAATTGATTCTCTTGAAATACATTCAGTATTTACGAAGCAGTGGAAGTATTTCTAGAAAGCGCGTATACCAAATTTTGAAATTAATCTAGTAATCTTTTATATGTTTGATACAATCAATTTATCGAAGCACTAATTTTAAAGTATTTAACATAACTGATAGTAAACTTACGTAACATTACCAATGAACTCTACAACAAACAAACGCATTTCGCTGATACAGAATTGGTTTTAAACAATCTTATTTGATAATTACTCTGTCCAGAAGTTTATCAAAGTTCATGGCGTGATAATGGAATTCCTGTGATCAAGGCTCAATCGGGAATTGGTAAAGTTGTTAATATTATAATTTATTTATCAACTTCGAGGGGCATTGAATATTCTCGAAGAAATTATGGATGACGAATTTAAAACAATAACTTTAAATTTCTAAATCATGATTATCAAGAGGCAGTGTTTCGTAAAAAGGGGTAATATGATTATGAATTAATTAGATTTGTAAATATCCTACCATCGGTGTCGTTAAACTCGTTTTTTTTCTTTGGCATCTAGTATCTTAATAATTATTCTATTATTTTTCTTTGAAGAAAAAAAAAATCTCATCCTTTTGTCATTTCAACATGATTTTAGATAAGCCTGGGTAGAGTGTAATCTAACTTCTAGTTTTCTACCAAAATGTGTGCCTTTTTAATACGAACATTTTAGGAATTATCAAAAATGTTAAAGATTGCACATAAGTTTCTATTAGATAGCAGACTGCATGTGTCCAAATTGTACTAATATTTAATTCAGACCATGACTCAGTTATGGTTATCAACCAGCCTTGTTGGATATTGCGCTATTGTTAATTGACTTAACCTAAGAGTTCAAGGTTGTGCGGTTATGTGCCAATATTATCTCATATACGCGATAGCGTTTTCCGCTTGTTTCGACAGTTTCAATATGTAATATAATTTGCGCGCGCTCTATATTTTTTGAGTGATAATTTAGCAGTAAAATCAAATTAATATATCTAATGTTTTCTCTGTACTATTTACATTGACTACTGTTTAAAAACATTACATATTTTATTTTTTATTGTATTGATACGTATTTTAGACAATTTTAATATTATGTAAGCTGTTATAATATGCAAGAGGATTAGTAATAAAATAATAACATCCTAACGTGAGACTCAAACATTAAAATATTATCGAACCGGGTTACTCACGTATTTAAGTCGATGATTGCTCGACATGTTCCGACCCATTAAGAGGGTCCTCGTCCGGAGCACCCTCGGCCAAAGCCCGACGCAAACTGCTCCAATTCCGTCCTTATGTCGAGCGTAAAATATGGGACGTTTTTAATAAAACGCTCACATACTACCGACATTACCGTGTCAACTCCAAATGATACTTCGATAATGTTTTGCTATTCACTGTCACGTCATAACAATCGATCCGAAGACCTTGCGTGAATAACTCCTAAATAAAAAATATACTTTGAAGCTATTTTCGTGTACCCTTTGTGTATGACTTTCAAGGTCTTCAACTCTTCATTTATATAATCGATTAATGGTTTCTATTATATAAGTTTCCTATAGGTGCCCTACTTTTAGCAAATTGGTATTTTCTTTTCCAGTTTAATTTCCGAACGAACGTATTAAGTTTGTTACTTACTAAATACATATGTAGGTTCATTCTCAAAACCAGTTATTTTATCCTTTTTAGGGTTCCGTAGCCAAAATGGCAAAAACGGAACCCTTATAGATTCGTCATGTCCGTCTGTCCGTCTGTCCGTCTGTCACAGCCGATTTACTCGGAAACTATAAATGCTACAGTAACGAAATTTGGTAAGGATATGTATTGTATGAACCGCTACAGGATTATGACACTAAATTGTAAAAAAAAACCATTGGGGTGGGGGCCCTCCATACATGTAACTGAGGAATAGAAAAAAAATTTTAGTTGTATATAACCGTGTGGGTTATTAATAGAAAGGTCTTTGAAAATGATATGAAGGTTCATAAATCTCATTTTTATTGTGTCCCCCCCCCCCCCTCTATTTTTTAAACTACGCGATTTAAAATTCTAAAAAAAATATATGTTATGCACATTAATAAACTCTATCAACGATTTTTGGTTTGATTAAATTATCTCCTATAGTTTTTGAGGTAGGTTGATTTAACTGTATTTTTTAAATAATAAATTGATAATGGTACGGAAACCTTCGCGCGCGAGTCCGACTCGCACTTGGCCGGTTTTATTGATTCATATATAAAGCCCGCATAGCAATGATCATAACTATAATGTTTTAATACGCCGAGTAATAATAACTTTTTAACGAATAATAATTATTACGTTCCATAAATGTTATAATAGTCATAATTTCTAGTTCATCGCAGTTGATGTGACAATCTGACAATACATTGAACTCAGTATCAGTTTTTTTTTTATGTCGCAAGTTCGCAAGCATTCGCCGTGATTATTATAATTAAATATTTTCTCTATTCTTGTACAAAAGAATAAAATCTTGATACGTAGCATCATCTAAATTAAATGGCAAGGAAATCAAATCTACAAGTATTGTCTTCAAAAACTTACCCAATGACACTTTCATGTCCAAAATGTCAGAATGTCTTCGTTTCTCCTTCTCGCTCTCTGTCGACGTTTCCCTCTCGCTCGACTCCCTTGTCGGCTTCAGCGTTATCGCTTTCTTCCGTCTCAGTCTATTCACCATCCCGTTCTCTCCCTTCACCGTCCCATTTTCTGAAGGTTTTTCCACAACCTTCGGTTCCCGTTTGAACCACATCATGGTTCCGACCATAACACTAAAATTCACTAAATCACATGTGTCTCACTTCAGTTAGATTTTCACTTGCACAGGTTTTAGTTAGTTTGACTATTACATCATAGTTATCTGCTTATGCATTTCTAGTTACATCTGTATTACCAAATATTCCCTCAGCTGCAAAATAAGACGTCATGGCTCAGTGACGCTCTTGGCAATGTTTGTAATTAGCCGGTTTTATTCGTTTATTTATAAACGGAGATTGTCGCCCTTAGTCTAATAATAAAAACGTTTTTGTTTTACATGGGCTTAATCGATTGGCTCATGTTTCCTGACTAGAATGTCATACATTAGCACGACATCAATAGAGATTTATCAGGAATCTAAACGCTATATGTAATTTTGGCTTAACTCCAACAGAACTGAATATAGATCAAGTTGCAGATTTGTAATGTACTCGTAGTATTACAAAACAATAATACAATTTATAGGTCAATAAAGCTGTAGATCAAAACTAATAATTCAATAAAAACCGGCCAAGTGCGAGTCGGACTCGCGCGCAAAGGGTTCCGTACCATTATCAATTTATTATTAAAAAAATACAGTTAAATCAACCTACCTCAAAAACTATAGGAGATAATTGAATCAAACCAAAAATCGTTGATAGAGTTTATTAATGTGCATAACATATATTTGTTTTAGAATTGTATATCGCGTAGTTTAAAAAATAGAGGGGGGGGACACATTTTTCAGACTTTGAGAGCTGATATCTCGAAAACGATTTGCTTAAATAAAAATGAGATTTATAAACCTTCATATCATTTTCAAAGACCTTTCTATTAATACCCCACACGCTTATATACAACTAAAATTTTTTTTCTATCCCTCAGTTACATGTATGGAGGGCCCCCACCCCAATGTTTTTTTTACAATTTAGTATCATAATCCTGTAGCGGTTCATACAACACATATTCTTACCAAATTTCGTTACTGTAGCATTTATAGTTTCCGAGTAAATCGGCTGTGACAGACGGACAGACGGACAGACGGACATGACGAATCTATAAGGGTTCCGTTTTTGCCATTTTGGCTACGGAACCCTAACAAGAAGCAAGGAGTAAATGATCAATTATCGAAAATTACGTTTTTATTTTGAGAGACCGGGATATTTATATCAGTTATAGGTATACTTGTACTTAACTCTGTAAACATTTGAATCGTATTTGATAATACAAAAAAACACACTAGAGAGAATAGGCGTTGAGCTGTTAAGGCTTGCACTACGTAAACAGATTCTGACAAAGGGTAAAAACGTCAATTATTTAATCAAGAGACCTAGAAAATCTATTCACCTATTTAACCAGCGCAATCTTTACGCAATGGCAGACAGAACGTCACCGCAAAACAAATGAAACTTGTACGCGGCTAATTGAACGATTATCGCTGATCACAAACAACACTTGTGCTCATAATCAGATATATCGAGACGCTGAAAGAAACACTATGTTTTGGTAATTGAGCGTGAAGAATAACTAACGTTGAAGCAATGTCGTCATGAATATGTTTACTTCTACTTAGACCAATCGAAGGCTCGATAAGAATAACCAATTCATCGCATTACTAATATCTACCACAAATATTTTTCTATCATCCTCCTATTTTAAAAAAGGTTCGCTTGACGCTTCAGAAAAGCTTACCAATAAATATATAATAGAAACAATCAAAGTCCTTCACAAGTCAAATTCTACGAACTTTTGTCGTTACCTCTTGGTCTCACAACGCCCCCAAGACTTCGTTTACTCGAAAAAGTTTTATTACGACTAAAATACATCTTTATTTCCGTCGTTTTACAACTGAGCATTTTAGATTCGCTCCGGAAGCAACATAAGGAAGCGGCCTACACACTACCGGCCGATAGCAATTGTGCTATCGACTTATCTGACCATTTGTAAACCCTATTACAATGGGATAAGATCCACAAATTGTCAATGTAGTAGCTTTGTAACTAAGGTTACCATTGGCCTTAACGAAATGGCGAGCTTAGTTTAAATAGCTGCCATTAAGGTCTAAAGACAGGTTGTTTATGATTTTATTGTTGATTTCAAGAGATTAGGTTACGTCCGTTTCAAGATATTCTAGGCTATTTTTGTGTCGAATAAGGAAATATGAAACTATTTGATGTGTTCTACTAATGTGTTTCTCAGAACTATACAAATTAGGAATATAAACATGTGACTAAACGGCACTGATTTGCAGGGAACTCGATAAAATTACCTTAACAAAATGCGAATGTCTACATTTCATAGTCAGCAATATGACTGTCATGAGCAAAAACATGGATATATGTAACTCCGCTAAAGATGATCAAGACTTCCGTTTTTATCACATCGGTCATTGAATTATTTGTTAGTTGTTTGATACATTTAGCTAAACATAAAATCACGATTTAAATTTCATCCTTCTCAACTTAAATCATTAGGGGTTGTAAATAAATACAATATTTTAAAAACATTTCTCCTAGAAGTAATTCAAAGGTTGGACAGCATAACACCTTATTAATCTTATTACGAGAATTTGGCGCAAAACCATTTAGAAACCAAACTAGAACTAATATAATAAATAAACGTCCTATCTTGCTCAGCTGATAGATCCAAAGTAAAAAACACTATATAAATGACTTAGGGCGAAGTCTCTAGCCATATGGCGGACGGCAAAAAGTGTTCCGGCTCGGCGGACGTAACTGCATTTAGCTGCCAGACGCGGGGGTGGGACGCAGGGGAGGGGGCGAAAAGGGGGTTGGAAGGACGATTCGAAAATGGATTTTTATGAAAATGTTTAAAGTGTGCTTCGGACAAGCACGAGGACGAGACGCCTTTTTAACCGACTTCAAAAAAAGGAAGAGGTTCTCAATTCGACTGATTTTTTTTTTTTTTGTTGTATGTATGTTACCTGATATCTCCGAGAATAGTGAACCGATTCTAAAATTTCTTTTTGTGATCGAACGTGTATTACCCCGAGATGGTCCCATTGGCACCAAGTTAGGGTCTGATGATGGGATCCTGGAGAAATCGAGGGATCTCTTCAAATGTTATAGGTATATGTATGGCGCTTTTGGTAATTTTCATTCATTTACAAGAATTTGCATTCAGAAAGTAGGATTTGAGGAAACCAATGATGGAAACAAATCGGGAATCTTGGAGAAACCGGTTGAAGTCGGTTTTTTTAAATTTTTAATTTGGTGATTATGTCAGTTTGCTTTGACGGCTGTCATTGAAATTTATGAAAATATAATATGAATGACATTTTGCTGTAACATCCGTGAAGCCTTGAGGCGTGACGGCAGTAAGAATAAATTTGTCACCACCCCAACTCTTCCCGCGGGTGGCGTAAGAGTTGACTAAGGGATTGAAGTGTCACTGACTATTCTTTGATAGAATGTTGAAGATCACCAATCCGCTTGCCCAGCGTGGCATTATGGGCAATGACCTCCTAATGCGTCTATACGCATAGTTGATAGGAGAGACGTACGTCCGTAAAAAAGGTTTAGTAATAAATGTGTGAAAATAACCAGCAACGAAATTGCGTTAGCGAAATGTATTAATATAAAACTTCCCGGGGGTGTTAATGTAAACAAAGGCTAATTTAAAAACATGCGTACACGTGAAATTATAATTAACACCAGGCAAAAAACGGATGATGCATCAATTGCAACCGAATATAGGGCCGAGTACAAAGAAAAAGGTTTTGGTGCTAAAAGAGAAACTGAACTACAATTAGAGGCTTCACAGTTTTAAATGATTGATTTGAGAGGAGTTTTTTCATTAATATCTCAATTAAAAAGAAATAATAAGAGAGGAGTTAATATTACTATTATAGTACCTACAATTTCCTAACTACATATTTGAGGGTTATAAAACCTTCGTATAATAAATCACGTCTCTTCTCTGTCCTACTAGAAGAGCGAATACTAAAAAGTATACAACATAAATGCTACTTATAGATGTTATTTTCAGATGTCTATTAGAAGTATAATGATATGATAATTCACCGAGTTGAACAGCAATGAATGATGTCATTTAACTATTACAAAGTATAACTACTTCAAAGAAATCATGACTATGTTGACTATTGAGTATAAACGCCATAGAACATGGTTGACATGGTTGTACATTTATAGCAGTGTTAGCATATTCTTGTGACAATTTTGGTATAATTACAATGCAAATCTAGTGGAGTTTCTTATGCGTAGTGTGATATGACATCATATTACACGTATATTTAAATAATTATTGAAACCTTGAATTGAAATACTCCGAAGTTCGCAAATTTCGGGTATCACTCTCTGTCACTCTAATGACGCCTTCGTTGGTGTGACAGAGACAAATCCTCGAAATTTGCAAACTTCGGTGTTCCCAGTAGCCCAACAGAGATCTCACTCTTTCGTTCGCATATTACATACAATGCTTTTGACCATTTACCTTCCAAAATCAATAAGCAAACTTTTCTAAATCATCAACGCCATCGATTTTCGCTTCGACACGCTAAACCCCAGGTACGGCCGACTCCAAAAACATCTCAACAACTTTGACCTCTGCGCCTCAGACATAAGTTCTCAAATGCATGTATATTTTTAGACGTGACTGTTCGAGTCCGGAAGCACATCCTGCGACTAATATGTCCCCTTCGCGTTTAATTTACATTACGTGTCAGTTCGCAGGTTAGTGTGGTTTCCTGGGGTTTTCATTGATTTTTCTCTATTTCTGGGTGTGTTGGTTCGAGTCCTGTTTCAGTTGCGTTTATAGCTTTTATTCCATTTCCTTTTGAAGTTTCAATAAAAGGATCTTATACATGTATTAGTACATTGCATGTTTATTAATTTTTGCTAGAAGATAAATTGATTTTATTAAAACCTACACATAATCTAATTGTATGTGTTGCTAAAATCTTTGACAACTTATGGAGCTGACAAATAAAGCGACTGATCTCAACAATATATTGACACCTAACCATCTGATTATAAATCAAATTTAATATATAAACTAGTTTTTTGCTCTGTGCGCGAGGCCCAAGGGCCTCGCGGGCCTCTCTTTTTGTCGACTGGAGGGGTGGGGTATTGGAGATATTTTTTTTATTTTCTTTAATTTTTTTATTATTGATTTTGTATTATTTTCTAATTTTATCGCAGTTTTTGGGCTTTTGAGCTGGACTCCTGCAGCTCGGCCTTCGGCCTCGCGAGCTGTCGGGCCTCTGAGGGACGCTTCGGGCCTTCGGCCCTACGCGGAGCTCGGCCTTCGGCCTTCGCAGATTGTCGAAACGAATCGTCGGGCCTGCGGCCCTCCGATTCGTTTTCATGTTACACATTTTCATTGAGTAGCATGGATGCCTTGGACTCCTGCAGCTCGGCCTTCGGCCTCGCGAGCTATCACGCCTCTAAGGGACGCTTCGGGCCTTCGGCCCTACGCGGAGCTCGGCCTTCGGCCTTCGCAGGATGTCGAAACGAATCGTCGGGCCTGCGGCCCTCCGATTCGTTTTTATGTTACACTTTTTCATTGAGTTGCATGGATGCGTTGGACTCCTGCAGCTCGGCCTTCGGCCTCGCGAGCTGGCTGGCCTGTGTTGGACGCTTCGGGCCTTCGGCCCTACGCGGAGCTCGGCCTTCGGCCTTCGCAGATTGTCGAAACGAATCGTCGGGCCTGCGGCCCTCCGATTCGTTTTCATATTACACTTTTTCATTGAGTAGCATGGATGCGTTGGACTCTGGCAGCTCGGCCTTCGGCCTCGCGAGCTGGCGCGCCTATGTTGGACGCTTACGGCCGTCGGCCCTACGCGGAGCTCGGCCTTCGGCCTTCGCAGCTACGAAGCTTCGCCTTCGGGCCTTCGGCCCTCAGGCTCAGCTTGTATAGTTACTTAGATTTTATTATACGTAGAAAAGCTTTATTTTCTCGCAGCTCGGCCTCCGGCCTCGCAGGCTACCGCGCCTCTATGGGACGCTCCGGGCCTTCGGCCCTACGCGGAGCTCGGCCTACGGCCTTCGCTGGGGTTCGAAGCGAACCGTCGGGCCTGCGGCCCTCCGGTTCGCTTATTAAGACAGTTAGGAAGGGCAGTTTCACCGCGTGGGCTCGCCCGTCGGGCCTTCGGCCCTCGGGCTCGCGCGGAGAGCACCTCGATCGTGACGCTCCGGGCCTTCGGCCCTACGCGGAGCTCGGCCTTCGGCCTTCGCGGGCTTGACGCCTCGCCATCGGGCCTTCGGCCCTCAGGCTCGGCTCATTAAGATACTGGGGTTATTAAACGCTTGGTAGCTCGATTTGCTCGGAGCTCGGCCTTCGGCCTCGCTTTAAATTACTTGGAGGTGATGCGCTTGGGCCCTCGGGGTGAAGCTCCGGGCCTTCGGCCCTCCGCTCCGCGAGGTCGGCCTTCGGCCTCCCACCCTGAAGCTCGCCCTTCGGGCTCGCTTAACATAGATTTATATTGGTTCTGGTAATGTTCCGGCCCTCCTGCAGCGAGGCCTTCGGCCTCGCCCAAAATTACTGGGGTTCGGGACCCCCATGGGCCCCGGGAGTGAAGCTCCGGGCCTTCGGCCCTCCGCGGGGTCGGCCTTCGGCCTCCCGGCCTGAAGCTCGCCCTTCGGGCTCGCTTAACTTACTTGAGATTTTGACTTTTTGTTCGGGGGCGCCGCCATCTTGGATTTTTTTCCAAATTTTTTTTCGGATTATCACTCCTGGGCCCAAATAATGCCCGCTTGCCAAATTTGAGCGCGATCGGACCATTATTTCGAAAAATCCATACAAAATTTTTTTTGTGTAAAAAATCTGAAAAAAATTTTTTCGGAATCTAGACAGCCCAAAAGTCACGCACAGCGATTTCCAGCTCGATCAGATGAAAAAAATTTTTTCGAAAAAAAAAAAAAATTTTTTTTGAAAAAATTTTTTGCCCACCTGACAGCTCTCGGGGTCCTCTATGACATTTGGTCGAGCACCCCCCACCTATCTCAGCCCGTTTAAGAGTTCCCATACAAACTTTGACGGGCCCTACGGCGGCCATCTTGGATCCAAGAATCACAAAAACACTTTTTCTTTAATCTAGGACCCTTAGAGATTCTACCACAAAAAAATCCGGCTCAAAGGACCATTTTGAAAATTTGGTGCAAAATTTTTTTTTTTTTTCGGCAAAAATTTTTGCGGCTTCAAAAACTGTCAGCAGTTCCCTATGACATTTGGTCGAGCATCCCCCACCTAGGTCTCACCGTTTAGCCAGGCCGTTGAACATTTTTTGACCAGGAGACGGTAGACCAAAATCCATATTTTTCTGGACCTACAATTTTGCTCCTCTATACAAATCACAAAAATTTTTTAGCATTTTCTTTACCGTTTAGAAATAAAACATCTATATGGGATATGAGTCGGGATGCAGCTATAATAATATTAACTAGTTTTTTGCTCTGTGCGCGAGGCCCAAGGGCCTCGCGGGCCTCTCTTTTTGTCGACTGGAGGGGTGGGGTATTGGAGATATTTGTTTTTATTTTCTTTAATTTTTTTATTATTGATTTTGTATTATTTTCTAATTTTATCGCAGTTTTTGGGCTTTTGAGCTGGACTCCTGCAGCTCGGCCTTCGGCCTCGCGAGCTGTCAGGCCTCTGAGGGACGCTTCGGGCCTTCGGCCCTACGCGGAGCTCGGCCTTCGGCCTTCGCAGATTGTCGAAACGAATCGTCGGGCCTGCGGCCCTCCGATTCGTTTTCATGTTACACTTTTTCATTGAGTAGCATGGATGCCTTGGACTCCTGCAGCTCGGCCTTCGGCCTCGCGAGCTGTCACGCCTCTGAGGGACGCTTCGGGCCTTCGGCCCTACGCGGAGCTCGGCCTTCGGCCTTCGCGGATTGTCGAAACGAATCGTCGGGCCTGCGGCCCTCCGATTCGTTTTTATGTTACACTTTTTCATTGCGTAGCATGGGAGCGCTGGACTCAAGCAGCTCGGCCTTCGGCCTCGCGAGCTGGCGCGCCTGTGTTGGACGCTTCGGGCCTTCGGCCCTACGCGGAGCTCGGCCTTCGGCCTTCGCAAGTTGTCGAAACGAATCGTCGGGCCTACGGCCCTCCGATTCGTTTTCATGTTACACTTTTTCATTGAGTAGCATGGATGCGTTGGACTCTGGCAGCTCGGCCTTCGGCCTCGCGAGCTGGCGCGCCTGTGTTGGACGCTTCGGGCCTTCGGCCCTACGCGGAGCTCGGCCTTCGGCCTTCGCGGCTACGAAGCTTCGCCTTCGGGCCTTCGGCCCTCAGGCTCAGCTTATGTAATTACTCAGGTGTTATAATGCAAAGAAAAGCTTTGCATTCTCGCAGCTCGGCCTCCGGCCTCGCAGGCTACCGCGCCTCTATGGGACGCTCCGGGCCTTCGGCCCTACGCGGAGCTCGGCCTGCGGCCTTCGCTGGGGTTCGAAGCGAACCGTCGGGCCTGCGGCCCTCCGGTTCGCTTATTAAGACAGTTAGGAAGGGCAGTTTCACCGCGTGGGCTCGCCCGTCGGGCCTTCGGCCCTCGGGCTCGCGCGGAGAGCACCTCGATCGTGACGCTCCGGGCCTTCGGCCCTACGCGGAGCTCGGCCTTCGGCCTTCGCGGGCTTGACGCCTCGCCATCGGGCCTTCGGCCCTCAGGCTCGGCTTATTAAGATACTGGGGTTGTTGAACGCTTGGTAGCTCGATTTGCTCGGAGCTCGGCCTTCGGCCTCGCTTTAAATTACTTGGAGGTGACGCACTTGGGCCCTCGGGGTGAAGCTCCGGGCCTTCGGCCCTCCGCGAGGTCGGCCTTCGGCCTCCCACCCTGAAGCTCGCCCTTCGGGCTCGCTTAACATAGATTTATATTGGTTCTGGTAATGTTCCGGCCCTCCTGCAGCGAGGCCTTCGGCCTCGCCCAAAATTACTGGGGTTCGGGACCCCCATGGGCCCCGGGAGTGAAGCTCCGGGCCTTCGGCCCTCCGCGGGGTCGGCCTTCGGCCTCCCGGCCTGAAGCTCGCCCTTCGGGCTCGCTTAACTTACTTGGGATTTTGACTTTTTGTTCGGGGTCGCCGCCATCTTGAATTTTTTTCAAAATTTTTTTTCAGATTATTATTCCTGGGCCCAAATAATGCCCGCATGCCAAATTTCAGCGCGATCGGACCATTATTTCGAAAAATCCACACAAAATTTTTTTCGTGCAAAAAATCTGAAAAAAATTTTTTCGGAATCTGGAGAGCCCAAAAGTCACGCACAGCGATTTCCAGCTCGATCGGATGAAAAAAAATTTTTTGAAAAAAAAAAAAAATTTTTTTTGCAAAAATTTTTTGCCCACCTGACAGCTCTCGGGGTCCTCTATGACATTTGGTCGAGCACCCCCCACCTATCTCCCCCCGTTTAAGAGTTCCCATACAAACTTTGACGGGCCCTACGGCGGCCATCTTGGATCCGAGAATCACAAAAACACATTTTCTTTAATCTAGGACCCTAAGAGATTCTACCACAAAAAAATCCGGCTCGAAGGACCATTTTGAAAATTTGGTGCAAAATTTTTTTTTTTTTTTTTGCAAAAATTTTTGCGGCTTCAAAAACTGTCGGCAGTTCCCTATGACATTTGGTCGAGCACCCCCCACCTAGGTCTCACCGTTTAGCCAGGCCGTCGAACATTTTTCGACCAGGGAGCAAATCCTGAAATGTCAGATTTTTCCCTAGGTCACAAGAGCGCCCTCTATGCAACCGTATATAACACTAACCCCCACCAATACTCCTTCTGGGAGAACAATCATGTCATTCAGAAATGAGTGGTAATGCAGCTATATATATTATTAACTAGTTTTTTGCTCTGTGCGCGAGGCCCAAGGGCCTCGCGGGCCTCTCTTTTTGTCGACTGGAGAAGTGGGGTATTGGAGATATTTTTTTTATTTTCTTAAATTTTTTTATTATTGTTTTTGTATTAATTTTTACTTTTGTCGCAGTAATAGGGCTTGTGAGCTGGACTCTTGCAGCTCGGCCTTCGGCCTCGCGAGCTGTCAGGCCTCTGAGGGACGCTTCGGGCCTTCGGCCCTACGCGGAGCTCGGCCTTCGGCCTTCGCAGATTGTCGAAACGAATCGTCGGGCCTGCGGCCCTCCGATTCGTTTTCATGTTACACTTTTTCATTGAGTAGCATGGATGCCTTGGACTCCTGCAGCTCGGCCTTCGGCCTCGCGAGCTATCACGCCTCTGAGGGACGCTTCGGGCCTTCGGCCCTACGCGGAGCTCGGCCTTCGGCCTTCGCGGATTGTCGAAACGAATCGTCGGGCCTGCGGCCCTCCGATTCGTTTTTATGTTACACTTTTTCATTGCGTAGCATGGGAGCGCTGGACTCAAGCAGCTCGGCCTTCGGCCTCGCGAGCTGGCGCGCCTGTGTTGGACGCTTCGGGCCTTCGGCCCTACGCGGAGCTCGGCCTTCGGCCTTCGCAGATTGTCGAAACGAATCGTCGGGCCTCCGGCCCTCCGATTCGTTTTCATGTTACACTTTTTCATTGAGTAGCATGGCTGCCTTGGACTCTGGCAGCTCGGCCTTCGGCCTCGCAAGCTGGCGCGTCTGTGTTGGACGCTTCGGGCCTTCGGCCCTACGCGGAGCTCGGCCTTCGGCCTTCGTGGCTACGAAGCTTCGCCTTCGGGCCTTCGGCCCTCAGGCTCAGCTTATATAGTTACTCAGATGTTATAATACGTAGAAAAGCTTTGTATTCTCGCAGCTCGGCCTCCGGCCTCGCAGGTTACCGCGCCTCTATGGGACGCTCCGGGCCTTCGGCCCTACGCGGAGCTCGGCCTGCGGCCTTCGCTGGGGTTCGAAGCGAACCGTCGGGCCTGCGGCCCTCCGGTTCGCTTATTAAGACAGTTAGGAAGGGCAGTTTCACCGCGTGGGCTCGCCCGTCGGGCCTTCGGCCCTCGGGCTCGCGCGGAGAGCACCTCGATCGTGACGCTCCGGGCCTTCGGCCCTACGCGGAGGTCGGCCTTCGGCCTTCGCGGGCTTGACGCCTCGCCATCGGGCCTTCGGCCCTCAGGCTCGGCTTATTAAGATACTGGGGTTGTTGAACGCTTGGTAGCTCGATTTGCTCGGAGCTCGGCCTTCGGCCTCGCTTTAAATTACTTGGAGGTGACGCGCTTGGGCCCTCGGGGTGAAGCTCCGGGCCTGCGGCCCTCCGCGAGGTCGGCCTTCGGCCTCCCACCCTGAAGCTCGCCCTTCGGGCTCGCTTAACATAGATTTATATTGGTTCTGGTAATGTTCCGGCCCTCCTGCAGCGAGGCCTTCGGCCTCGCCCAAAATTACTTGGGTTTGGGACCCCCATGAGCCCCGGGAGTGAAGCTCCGGGCCTTCGGCCCTCCGCGGGGTCGGCCTTCGGCCTCCCGGCCTGAAGCTCGCCCTTCGGGCTCGCTTAACTTACTTGGGATTTTGACTTTTTGTTCGGGGTCGCCGCCATCTTGAATTTTTTTCAAAATTTTTTTTCAGATTATTATTCCTGGGCCCAAATAATGCCCGCATGCCAAATTTCAGCGCGATCGGACCATTATTTCGAAAAATCCATACAAAATTTTTTTTGTGCAAAAAATCTGAAAAAATTTTTTTCGGAATGTAGAGAGCCCAAAAGTCACGCACAGCGATTTCCAGCTCGATCGGATGAAAAAAAATTTTTCGAAAAAAAAAAAAAATTTTTTTTGCAAAAATTTTTTGCCCACCTGACAGCTCTTGGGGTCCTCTATGACATTTGGTCGAGCACCCCCCACCTATCTCCCCCCGTTTAAGAGTTCCCATACAAACTTTGACGGGCCCTACGGCGGCCATCTTGGATCCGAGAATCACAAAAACACTTTTTCTTTAATCGAGGACCCTCAGAGATTCTACCACAAAAAAATCCGGCTCGAAGGACCATTTTGAAATTTGAGTGCAAAATTTTTTTTTTTTTTTTGCAAAAATTTTTGTGGCTTCAAAAACTGTCAGCAGTTCCCTATGACATTTGGTCGAGCACCCCCCACCTAGGTCTCACCGTTTAGCCGGGCCGTCGAACATTTTTCGACCAGAGAGCAAATCCTGAAATGTCAGATTTTTCCCGGGGTCACCAGAGCGCCCTCTATGCAACCGTATATAACACTATACCCCACCATACCTCCTTCTGGGAGAACAATCGTATCAATCAGAAATGAGTCGGGATGCAGCTATATATATTATTAATAGTCAATGGTTATTTCCTAAAGAAAATTACATTTAAAAAACTTACATATAACCTCGACAACATGTACGAGCAAAGGTTTCTTAATTTTCATAGAAAATTATTTCTACGTTTGAAAGCACTTCAGTCCTCCTTTTTTTTCTATATCTATAGAAATATAGATGTTCCTACTGAGCTTCATTCTATCAGCACACTACTAGAATTTTCATTTCTCTGCCACTCTGCTTTTCTCATGCGAACGAATTCAGAACAACTGCCTTATCCTACTATACCTAGACATCAAATGCACAGCAATGCAGTTTGTAAGTACAGTCTGCAGCCGGATTTAGCCGCCAGCCATCTGTCATAGGGATCTCGAGGTTCATCCATCTTCAGTATCATCTTAAGGGCGCGTGCTATGAGGATAGATGTATGATGAACATCTGTTAGTGATTATAATCTCAGCTAAACGCAGCCATTTCTCATATGAATGTTCGCGTTTAATACAAAATAAAGTTTTCATCGGTGGTTTCATTCGTTACACAAATAGGGTACATTAAAGGAAATCGATTCCCGTACCATTTCGGACTTTATCCACAGTGGCAATCAATATGAAAGTCGCTGGGAACCTCATAATTGATGTCACAATGACAAAGTACGAAATGGTACGTACATAAATCGATTTCCTTGACTGTAGGTACGTAAAATTGTGCGCATCTACAACCAAAAAATGTAAATTTAAATGTTAATTGTACCAATTTGGTAACAAGATTACGCTATTATTTATAAAGCTATATGACAGTGCCAGTATATAAGAGAAGGCAAACTGGCCAGATTTTGTCACCGTTCTTTGCTTTTCAGAAATTTTGGATCCTCTGATAATTATGTAGGTAGGTATTCAAATTTGAAAAGGTATCTTAACTTAGAGAATGTTTATGTTTGAGCTTTAAAAACACCGAAATCATCTTTTTAATTAATGGAAAAGTGATGTATCATTGAAATAATACACAATGAATGTTATCTTATCAGTGTTATCTCCTGCTTCATTATTTGTAGAGCTAAATCTAAAGCTTTTTATTACTTGGATTATGATTGAATACATCAACAAATAAATATTGTATCTCGTAACTAAATATGCTACTTAGCTATACATGTTTTACAACGTGTAATAAAAATATTGGTGCTACGTATAGGGACTGAGAAAAATAGTTTTTTTTTCAGTCCGGAACAAAATTTTACTTTTTGTTATGTGCTATATAGTTGGCCTTTTTGGAGGAACAGCCCTATAAAAATGATTTCAAGAAATAAATCTTCCTTCCTATTCCTTCTACTTTTACTTAACCAGAATAAAATTCTGAATAATGCCCACTAATTTGTGGTATACTCCGTATGAAGACACGAGTGCCCCGTAAGTTCAGTCAGACCCCGGAGGGTCATAAAAAGTGACAAAATTAGAGTAGGTACACTTAAATAGCAACGTGTAAGTAACTTTTAATGTTCTTCTACTCTCATATTATACTAGTTACTTTATGTGCTGGCTAATGTTTACTAATGTACCTAAGCATCAAGCAACCCATGTACATAGTTCTGGCTCTTTAAGGCTCGATCACACCAAACTATTCTTGCAAGAATAACCCTTACTCTCAGATACTATTATCAAATTACTATGAAGTTTTGACATTACTATCCGACAGTAAGCGTTATTTTTCGAATAAGTGTAATATGACGATAAATTATAAAAGGTATTAGACATGAGAGTAAATTTTTGAGACATCATCATTTTCACGAAAGGCGTAATACTCAAATCCATTAAGTGTTCAATCCGTCAAAAGATTGGCAGAATTAAAATAAGTATTTGGCGCAATGTTTTTACATAAAGCGGAAACCGTGAAGATATTACTGATATCAACTGTATGTATGTTTACAATCAATACTGTCTTCGGTGATTTGTAGCCCTCTGGTATTTTCACTCATTATAAGACTGATCAATGGATGTTTTCTGTTTATTTTATGTGTCCTCTCGTTAAAACAATATTTATTATGCATTCAAAAACAATTCCGCTGCAATTTCAAACAATTACGACTAGCAATTAAGATTTATCTTTGAGGAGAATCGCGTAACGTAATATGTTTGGCTTTCTTCAGAATTTTAATCATAACCTTTTACTTTACCCACCGGTTTGTTGAGATCATTTAGATAAATAACTTGTTAGCTTTGAACATCTTGATATTATAAATATCCCCACAAATAAAGCTTCTAACCTTACATTTTTAATATCAGTTCAATATAGATTTTCCCCGAAATCCAAGTCTCCGATATCACAAGAAGTCTTAAATTGGTAAACGATTTGGCACGTGATTTGAGAAGGTTAATATCAGACGTGGAAAGGATAAAAATAATTTCCAATAAATCTTGGAATTTCTCCGATCGATTCTGGATATTTTCAATTGGTACAGACAATAAACATGCTCTGACCGGTGGTATTTGCGTGGAGGGACAGATCTCGAGAAATGTGGACAGAAGTAAACAACTCGCATGAAATGAATTCGAAATAAAAATAGAATACCTGAAGAGTTCAACTTCTGTCAAACAACTATTATCTGTTAGTGAGAAGACTTGAGAACATTAAGAGTTAGAAGACAAAAAATAAATAAAATGACTGAAAAAAGATATGCGCAGATCTACAAATTGAACTAAAACACCAGACAGCAAAAACATACTAAACATTCATGAACAGAAAGATAAAAAGGGATATTTTTATCATATCAGAGGCGGGTTTTAATGTAATAGTTTTTACGAGTTACTATAACTGCGAACGCGCGTTCATCATTCTTTATCTAATATTATTGTTTAGTTTAGAGTGGATGAAAAAATTAAGCCAGCTTGAAAAACAGGGCAATGTGTATTAGCGTTTTATAATTTGTATATTATACAAAATGCGTCTTAAGAAAAAAAGTGCAAATTTTACAACGTAATGTACAATATCAAAGTTTACATTGTAAAAGTGTTGATACCTACTAAAATATACATATATTGACGATTAACACAGGGAAATCATTAAAACACTCCTTTCTTTAAAACCCCTAAAGAGATTAAGATTGAATTAAAAACCAGTGTAATACAGAATTACGACCTATGTAACAATAAAACGGAGAAGATACTCCTTTAGAAGGATGGCTATCCTGTTATTAAGCTTAAGCATCGTTTTGTAGATTACAGGCATCAAGTTAGATTTGATTTATAACATTGACTTTATAATAGCAGGTTACAATGTAACAGAATCCTGTTCCGATATTACCTATGTATCTATACGATGTATTATTCGGTGCGTTGGGTACTTACTTTCTTGAATACTATATCAACACTTTTGTAGGTAGTAAAGATACAGTATAATATGACTCTATTAACAACTCGATCAAAATTGCGACCCCATCGTACTCTCTTTGGGAAAAACATGTATTAGTATTATATTTTCAAAAATAGAACGAGACTGACCAATATTAGTTGCGACATCGCAAAACGAAATCAAAGACGACCCGAGAGCCGAGGCAACGGAGTTTCGGATGTCGCCCGTTTCCGCCATCAGATTTGTAAAATTACTGTTAAACGGATTCATACATTCCCGACCACTAGCGAGATGATAACGTTAAAAATGTACACTTTCACATCATATGCCATTCGTATTTGCCAGAAAAAGAAGAAACAACCAGGAGAGACTTGTTGTGAAAGGCAAATGGGAAGGAAAAGACCAAGAGGTCGCAGCCCAACACGCTGGAGTAATCAAATCTGCATTACTCTGGACAGCAAATTCTGCGAAGCCATACATGGGGTGCTCATAAACATCTAAAATTCCATGACAATATAGGTCTGTTCTATCTATTTGTTGGTGACTGTCCAGTCAATTGAAACCCTAAGCCACTTAGAAATTCTAACAGTGACATATAGAACTAAAACGAGTAAACTTACGTGTTATAAAAATATATCAATGTCGTAGTTAATCCGATTTCAATAAAATCTTTACTGCATTTCATTTTGACAGATTGGCCTGGAGTTATTGATTAGGTGAAGCATGTTTTCGAATAGGAGGACCAATTGAAAATAAACTTTTTTGACGTCGACACCTTTACACAATATCACAAGCAATCAAAAAGTTAAAGGAGTTGATATATTGAACTAGAAGAAAGGACCAGAATTCTTCTATAGAAATTATTGATAAATCAAATACGTACTACGAGATTTAAAAATACTCGTGACTGATAGTATTTCATGTGATTTCTCCATTTTGTCAAAGTTTTGTAATAGTCTTAAAATACTATACCTTCATTAATCATTATGACCGGCCCTGATGTCTTTTCAAAATCCACACTTTCAGATTAAAGTCTCAACTCTGTAAAAAGCTACACATACAATTTGATTTTTAAGTAAATTTAAAATCGTTAAATTATAATAATAAATAACGTCTCTTGGACTAAGGAGGGTCGATAAAATTTTACGCCCTAACTTATTCTTAAGTATATGTATGTGTCCCTTTCCGCCTCATACAAATATTCATAAGGAAAGGTACCAACGACACTTGTATGCCTATTCCGAGTTCAAAAGATGGGCGATGGGAAGGACTGCATATGCCTATTTTTTTTACCTAGAAATTATAACGTTCAACTTGTTAATTCAAATGACTCCGTTTTTGGAGATTTCTATCATGAAAGGGTCTTTGTCATTTTGCCTATTACGAGTTCAAAAGATTACTGGCAAGAATGCAGTAATTTTCTGTAATTTCTCTATCATGAAGGTGTCTTCCACAGGGATCTGCTCGTTTCTGCTGCTTCGGTTCAAACACTTCCATTCCCAATTTAGAATCGTGTCAACTACGACAGGAAGATCGTGACGGCATGCGGGATTCCTCTTAGGGTGCTTCCGAGAACGCGACAATGGACACACGTCGGTAAACATCACAGGAATCTAGACACAATAACTGTTGATATTTTTGCAGGACATATATGGTGCAATTGAAAATCGATAGAGAATTCACAAGTTCAGCATTATAATTTCTAGATGACAAAATACGGCTTTAGTGTTTTACTTATTTTGATTAGAAAAAGGTAGAAAAAGATTGTAAGCTTTACCACATTGGAAAGTAATAGATATATCTTATTTGGATAATACTTATTTGAATAATAAATAAATATCCTACTTTTATCTCATCAAGATACCATATACAGGGCGTTTCAATGAACCTAACACAAAAGATGTTTTCCAACTTGTGTTCCGAAACGACCAAGTGTAATTGCCGCTGAAAGGGATAGCGACTATTTTTGAGACACTCTGTAGATATAATCAGCATAAACAGTTTTAGACAAAAAGTAATAGTAAACGTAGGTAGCTGATCTGAAACATATATCACACACACATCAGCACTAGAGATGTGAAAAAAATGGTCCCGATAGGAGTAGATATACCCTGACCCAACATAAGCATTTCGTGCCCTTGCTTGTGCAAATGAACCGGCATCCTACCAAGTAAAATAATAAAAAAGGATATCCTACACATAAGCAGGGCATGTCTAAGTCTATTTTCCTTTGAAAAACAATGTGAAATACAATTAAACCCCAAATTGCAGATTTCACAAATATCAAAATAACAGTTTTATCGCACCTTTGAACACCTACTTGAAACACCTTTCTCAGTATATAAACGAGTTTTCGACAACGTTCACAAAGGAAATTCCAACCCACAAACTATAGGAACAGATGAGCGCCACTTCAAAGATACAGCTGGCGAAACAGGCGCTGTTTACATTGCTGCTGACCTTGCAGACGAGGAAATACTTGTGTGGATAGGTATACATCAGAGACAGAATAGATCACATTAACCTATCTCATTCCACTGCTGGACAAAAACCTCTCCTAAATGCATATTTAATATTAAATGCTACTGGCCTTTGCGTCTATTTCAGACGATTTCAGGTGTAAATGCCCTGAAGACATCGCTTTTGGTGGCTAAATAGACCTATGCGAGAGCGGCAAACTTTGCCACAAGACTGACAGGGGAAGTTCGTAATAATATTAAATATGCATTTGCATATGAGCGCACTTGAGATAAATGTCCATATACGCCATGCTGGGCAAGCAAGTTAAATAATAGGGGAATAAATATTTTTGATACCAATTCAGTATTTATCATACGTTTTTCTGATAATCGATTAATAGTCACAAAATAGTAGAACGGACTTTCTATTGTATGTAAGCATCTATACTTACTACAGCTTTAAATAAGTGCATTTCCGTTGCCTGAATAACCCGTTTGCCACTATCTTGTAGAAATGTTGTTATTTTCAAGGTGGTTGGATCTTTCACGCACAAGGTGAGATCCTAGCTCCATGAATGAGGGAATGATAAAAAAGAAAACGGGATTCTTTTGAATGGCATGTTTGTTGTCCGTGCAACTTCGTATATGAATACCAACCTGGCTGAAGAAACGAAAGAATATTCGATACAAATAAGAATTAAAAACGGTTAAAGCAACACTTGATGATTCCGAACATTAAACAGATCTTTAATAAAAAATATGACCTAATAAGCAAAGCGTTTAATCTGTAATTAAACTTATCTCAAAATGAAAGTAAATATTAGTTTTGCTTTTAAATGTCCATTAAGCTTATGATAATATTATAGACATCGGAATGCAGAGTAGGTATACGATTATTGATATATGTATTATCTAGTGACCTGACTGTAGCGAAGATCACGTATTTTCCATTTGAAGTCTACTAGTAAGAAAATAACAAATCGGTAAAATTCATCAACCTTTTGGACACCAATATTATTATTGTAGATAAGGGCTAGAAAATTTGCCGCATCGACCGGTTGCGATCTATTGTGGCAGCCCTGTTTCATAGTTCATTACTAATACTCGTTGAGTCTAGAAAGTTCCGGATTCTTTGGGCTGTAATATTCTGTGCCTGGTTTGGTTGAAGTGTGGACACCAATAACTGATACTTCGACACTGCAGGATCAACCAACGCCAAAAGCTGATATATAAGTCATGGCCTGCAGTGCAATATAGACTCACACGCATGTGCATAAACGTCAAATTCAGTTTTGTCATTTAGGTGACGTGTTATCCGAATGACAGCTTTTCAAGGCCAGGGTTGGATTAGAGAGAAACAGTTGCAAGCATGTATTTTAACGACACTTAATCGCGTAAACTGATAATACTGTTTTAATATTTTCCTGACGTTTCGGGCATGATGTTATACCCGTGGTCGCAGGCAGACACAAAACAAAATATTTTATACACAATTACACATTGTAATAGTGGTCAGGCGATCTGTACTAGCGTTAGTACTGTACTGTACGTACTAAATGTTGACATCGTTGGTAATACCAATAACTGATAAGCGGGGCATTTGGCAGTGATACAAAATTCCACATCACGATTTAACAATAATATGTATTGACAAGAACAATACTGCATTCCATTCAAAATGAGAATGTGCATCATGTAATATCGAAAACATGTTACAAATAGAAAACGAAAAATCAATGAATGAGAGTTGTTTAGACTACCGTTCGTTTACGTTCTACTAAAAATACACCAATAGCCGATATTCACGGTTCTGTTAAAACAGTGTTCGAAGAAACACATTATAAAGTAACTTCAGAGTGAAAACATACTTCGCGTGAAAAAAACGTCGATCTAAGAATCGAATCGGCATAGATTTCAAATGCCACAGGATTCATAGAACTTGGCACTTGAATTAATAATTCTGAGATCTAGGAAGGTTTAAATTATGAAAGCTTCAGGAAACTCGTGAATTTCTTAGGAAATGTTGGAGTTCATTTTTCGAAATCAGACCGATCTAATGTATGTTTATGTTTATTAAAGATTTCTTCGTAATGTCAAAGCAACATCATTTTGAGTGATAGAATCAACAAATTAGCTTTATCTTTGTAGATTAGAACAAGTGTAATTATGACCTAGGCGCCAGGCGCCTAAAAATTGAAATTTTCCTGTTTTCAAAACAAAGTCTAATCGAGAAAGTTGATAAATGTAGACATAACGGTCATAATGTAGACATATAACTACGTAAACAAAATATTTTTTGGGACAATCTTCCACAACTCGACGTAGTCCCACGGTATGCTCAATTAACGCTTAAGATGTGGGTATCAAGCAACAATATGGCTACCAGATTTATACAGATACTTAAATACATAGACAGCCACGACCAAGCAGCAAATATTTGTGATAACAAAACAATGCCCTCGCTAGAATTCGAACTCGGAACCTGTTGTTTCGTAGACCAAAGCCACCACCAAAGAGGCTACTGACTAGCGTATATCTAGTTTTATAGGTACGTCTGGGTATGAACGTGTATCTGGGTTGGACTGATTTTATAGTCAAACTCCAGCTTCCTAACAAAAAAAATGGCAGCCAAGGAACACAATAAAACCCCAAAACTATATATTGACAAGCAGCACGAGCTTAGAAGCCTATTCAGAAGCATGATCTCAAATTCTCAACCCCAGCAAATAGCCGACTTACCACATTAATAATAAGGGCTATAATGGCATGCTTATAGTGTGGCTCGTGGGTACCTGAGTGACCTGTCGTATAACAAAGGGTAACGGTTCACAGGTGGACGTGCACTACGCTTTTACAATTTTGCAAAGGCTGTGACAGACCGAATAGAAACTTGTGAATAAGATATTATAACAGATGCAAATAAAGGTTGCCAAATATTTGCCAAGAACTGTATTAAAGATGAACAATCTTTGAGGAATTATTAACATTCCTCGTCTGCAATACAATAGATTAATGATCTATCCCTAGACTTAGGTTAGGGATAGGAATAATCCTGAACATAAATTCATAAGCACGTGCAAGAAGCATTAATTTCGCAATCTTATGCTAGGGACCCTTGTGTTGTTCAGAATGCAACGATGAATATTCAACTAGAAAGTAAAAGCAGAAAACTGAAATTGAGCGTAAAATATTGTATGACAAGTGAAACTAACCATGATTCCTGTATAGTTATTTATTATTTTTAAGCAATTTGTCTACCTCCGTTGCTTAGTTCGCAGTGAGTCTGCCTACGAATCTGGAGGTTTCGGGTTCCAATACCAGCGAAGGCATTTATTTGGGCGTTAATCACAAATGTTTGCTTCTTGGTCATGGTTGTCTTCCAAGAATCTCTCAAGTTTCTATATATCTATATATCGTCGCTTAGTACCCACAACACAAGGCTTAATTGAGTTTAGCGTGGCACTAAGTCGGAATACTCGGAGTAGAGTATATGTTTCCTTATTTTCTCCCGTGATATTTATATAAACATTTCAAATACTAGCATGTTTTATGAAGCAATATGTTTGATACATATTTGACACTACACGTATCATTGCAAAGCAATGTCACAATAATTGAGCAGCAAACATTGACTCATTACAGTAGCCTCTGTCAATGGTATTTACAAGGTTCTGCGAGCTTTGACAGCTGGTCAAATAGTCTGTCAGTCAAGGATGGCAAATCTACGGAACGAATCACAAGGTGATAATAGAAGAATAATAGGCGTGATGCGTGATAGATATTTGAATATACATATCATAATTTTTACAGACATTATAGAATAGAGGAATTTGTAGAAATCCAAAAAAGTATCGATCCAAAAATGTAATGACGGTAAAAAGTTAACCGACATACCTAATTATGAAGTAACACATGCTTAAGATAATTTTAAAACACTGCTTTAGTTTATTTTCGGTATAACACATATATCACATTGAGTCATACGTTGAAACACAATCAACCATATGACAGGGGACATCGCATCTTAAAATAGGAAACCCAAGTCTTAGAAGTAATGAATGACGATGAGAAAAACTTAATTCTAATACATATTCATCACACCAGATAAATTCACCAAAGTTGGGACGAATGGAATTAATGAAATGGATTTATTTTATATTTTATTTTTGACAAGACACGTGCTTTGACATTTAATGATCTGAATCTGAATCACATCTATCATTGTGTATACGCTCCTGCAATGTCAACCTGTATTTACTGTAATTTTGACATTCACAAATAGATACTTTCTGTCACTCGATGCATACATGCCAGCTTTGGCGAATTGCTTTTTGATTTGAACAGAAAGTGTTGCTATTGCTATAGATGTAATTAAAAGGTTTAACAAAGCGGACAATCTAATTTAACTATATTTCCTTCAAGTAAGTCATTGCTCCAATAATATCAAAGTGATCGTTCGATAACATATCCTCAAGTGTAAAAGCCAGTGCATCTATATTGGTAGCCTGTGTCACATCGTCACGAGGTCACCCCCGCAGCGATTCCCCACCGATCCAAAATAATGTTTCTTCATTGTAATTGTTAGCCACTTGAGACGTTTTAGAACGGTATAGGTGTTTCTTTAGTGGGCACTATGCGAGTCCAAATACAGAGCACATTTGGCACGCGCGCTAAATTCGGATGTATATGGAGAAACGTTTAGGGCTGGACTGATGTATGACTAGGTTTTGTAATTACGATAAAAGCGACAGTAAAAACTATTCAGGAAAATGAAGAGAGTTTAAGTTGTTTGAAGCTACAACGGAATGAAAGAATGCTATCATAAACAGAGTTTATTCTTGCTTGTTAAGTGAAATGGGATTCTTACAAAAATAAAGTGGAGAAAGCAATTAAATGCACCTTAATTGAGAGGGACATGTATTATTTCACTTCAACTTTACGAGTAAGAAAGGGACGGGATATCATAATCATCAAAGCATCGCTGCAAATCAGCAATTTGGGCCATAGCTATTAAAATAATACAAGTGCTGACAGCCCATGAGAAAAGCAAGTTTTTTCTGGTTCTTTATATATTTTCAATATACATAATATGTGTAACCAACAAAATCAATTTATACTTATTTATCAAACGAATGATTTAGGAACTATTGTGTTGAAATAGGAAACAGTTTTCTACCTATTTGTGTTCCATATTTAACAATATATTATACTCGAAGTAGCTTCAAATCGATTATCATAAATATCATAATTTCTATATAACGTCTTCAATATATTGTACAAACTGTCACCACAAAATAGCTTTAATTTAACTGATGATAAATGGCCTACCAATTATGTAATACAGAGTCAAAAGTAGTCATAACTTCTAAATTATCTATAATCTGACATCACTAAAAATACAAATAATTTGGACCACAGAAGCCGCTGGAATGCGGGTCGGATCCCAAAAAGGGAAAGGCCCCTTGCTCATCAGGCATGTTAATGGTGACATGACAGGAGCTATGACTACTAATCCTTTAAAATTAGACATTCACATTCCATTGATGAAAAACGAAGTGAAATTGAAAGAAAAATATACAATTTTTTTTAAGCTAACATGGTCATTTATTTTTAACCGACTTCAAAAAAGGAGGAGGTTCTCAATTCGACTGATTTTTTTTGTTGTATATTTGTTACCCGATATCTCCGAGAATCGTGAACCGATTTGAATTTTTTTTGTAATCTAACGTGTATAACCCCGAGATGGTCCCGTTGGCACCAAGTTGGGGTTTGATGATGGGATCTTGGAGAAAACGAGGGATCTCTTCAAATGTTATAGGTAACAATGTATGGCGCTTTTGGTAACTTTAATTCATTTACAAGCATCTGCATTCAGAAAGTTGGATTTGTTGTTAGGAAACCAATGATGGAAACAAATCGGGGATCTTAGAGAAATCGGTTGAAAACGGTTTTTTTAATTTTTAATTTGGTGTTTATATTAGTATGCATCCAATTTTACAGCACTATTGGTATTGATATGGCATTTTCATACCATCTTCACGGATCTACATCTTCCAAGTTACTTAACTTGGAAGATGATATTTTCAACAGTACAGTGGCGAAATATCGGGTGCTTAATCATTTAAATTTACATGGTAAATATTCAGTTTTAAGTCATATTAAAGATACTTATAATGGTACGAGAGGAGACAAAGCGTATTCCACGTATAAAGTTTATTAGATAATAGTAAGTCACAGTAGATATCCTTGGGGTAGTAGTAAATGCAAATGAGGGAACACTCATTAAGGAATAATTGCATAGTTTGTTAAGGTATCTAATAAAAATGCAATGCTTGATACTAAGAGAATGTAACATGCAGTACCAGCGTGAACGTAGCAGATATTTATTTTAGTTACAGAATTTACAGATGTAGCTAAAATAACTGTAATAGTATAACTAGAATAGTGTTATTATAAACATTTGAAAAAGATCTGAAGCATTTTGTGGATCTGCAACCTACGTATATATTAAAGAGAAACGGAATTGGCGGTAATATAAAAAGAGAGGGCATGAAAGAATCATACGAACTTAAATTGCTTGATTCCCGTAAAATTATATAACGTTCGAATTCGTAAAGCTATTTCTTTCATTTTTACCTGATGTCACCAAGTGCAACGGAGATAAGCTTATGTGCACTCTCGTTAACTAGATCGATTTTCACCAATTATGACAGTGGAAGTATATCCATAGTTTTTGTAAGATTTATAACTAAGTTACACTGTTAACTTTTTCTGTGTTTTTTAAAGTTACCCATAATAAAAAAGTAAACAATAGTCCAAGGAGATAAATTTGCGGACCCTTTCAAGGGCCAGATCTAAGAGGAAAGCACATTATGTGATAACATGAGCTAAAAGGGTGAAGATAAGCGTTCTGGGAACAATCGGGTGATAATGGGCCGACTGCGTGGGACTGTGCATGTTTTGGGTAATAGGACGAGGCGGCCTTTCGTAGAAAATTAGGCGCCATCAGTATAAAAACACGAACAATACTAATCCTGTTGCAGTTAGCTTTGTTTTGTTTGTTTAATTGTCATTGTCACAAACTTCGACGGTGGTTTATTCAAAAGGTGGTAGTAAAAATTCGGGGGACTTGTTTCAAAAGCAAGTTTATGACGGTATACGTATGGTTCGCAGAAAATTTTGTTGACGAAAACAAAGAAGGAAAGCGAAAGCATATGTTACTCAGATGCGTGACGAAAGGGGTTTTTTTACCGATGATCATAATTTGAGATGAGACTCATTGAATTTAAGCTTTCGTGAAACATAATAACTATACAAGGTGCCCATGAGGAAACAGAATAATTTTAATAACGCATTTCTGAACACAAAAAAAAATAGACAAATGTGGAAATTTTGGCAAAAAAATAAGAATTTTGAATAACTCTGAAACTAGGCAAAATCCGAAAAAGTATATATGACATTTTAGTCTTAAAATAGGATTAAGAATATGCTGTTAAAATATTTCCCCTTCCTCATGGGCACCGTGTATATGGTTGAATTCACGTGTATTTAGTCAAGTGTGTTTAGGGAGTTTAATCGTTTAATTATATTTTTATAGTTATTATGTCTCACGAAAATTTAAATTGAATCTCAGTCTCAAGCTTCAGACTGTCTCAAAAATTAACGCTAAAGAAGCTTTGAAACGTATATCCTTCTACATCTTCGATTTGTTTGAATGCCAAGCCAACAGTCTGATAAAGAGTAAGATAATACTTGTATAGTTGAGGGTCGTTTGTGTATCTTTATGTGCTGTTAAGAATGCTAAGCCATTAAGAGACATTGTAGTGGATGTTATCATGTTGTTGGCACTTCGTACTGGCCCGCCCATGGTGCGGTGATTTCGATGCCACCAATGACTAAGCCATATGTTATCATTTGTCAAGTAGCTGTCAAATCGCAAGCGTTTGTCAATTGGGTCTAGTTTTTCTTCATTGAATACCCCCTCCATCGATATCTAGATTGATTGGGAATCTTTAGAAATTCCGAGCATATTCAGCGTATACTCCGCAAAATACTACGGGATTTTTCAAGACTTTTTCATCTTTGATAAAAATCATTATTGAGAATACTGTCATCTCCATACACATTCATTTTAGGGTGTTTCTTTCTCTTTTAGCTAACCAATCCAGTACAAACGTGTGTTCAATCATTCAATGAATAAAATTCCTTCGACCAATAGCTAAGTTATCGGTCTAGTAGTAAAACACCACTAAACGTTATCAAAAACATGAAAACACATGCGCCGTCAAAATAAAAGCTACAAGCACGTTCCTTCCAAGTATGAGATCATACTTTACTCCATCTTTAAAACGACCTAACTCTGACAAATTTCTAGCAACTTGTACCCTTTTAGAAAGAAACTTCTTTAATTCAGACATAGACTGACTTTAGTCCAATTTGTTTTTTCACGCGATTACAGTAAGAATTGTTAAGAGCCTAAGAACTATTATTGTTTAAATATTCCTTGCATTTTGGCTGCTTAAACCCAGGTACAGATTTGAAAGACCATTATATTTAGACCTGCTTGGTGTTTGCTTTCATTGAAATTGTACTATTTAAGGATGTTATAGGATCTTAAGGAAGCTCATTTAGAATTGGTCGCGTCTGGCGGTCACTCAGAATTATTAAGAACTTAGTGGTTTTATTTTTAGGTGCGTCATTATAGCTTTTTATCCTTCGAGCATTGCGCACAGACGCAGTAAAATCAAATAATGTGTAACTAATAATAAGACTTTTTGTATGTATGTAATACAAAACATTTCATCTTCGATTTATTTGTATATTGGCCAGGTACGAGTACAACTAACTACGCAATTGCTTTTGCATTAGAAACTGAGCTTTTAAGTATCACTCCTTACTTATATGGTCGAAAAGTCTAGTGTAAGAAACTAGAATAAATGTGCAATTACGCCAATTACTTTCAAACCATTTGAAACTGAAGTACCTACTGCCTTTTAGATAGCCCAAGAATCTCAAAGTTAGTTCAAAGCTAAATTAATTGTACAAACAATGATAGTTCAACGAACTGACTTGATTGAATTGCGGTTTGTACTTAATGAAAAATAATTTGAGAGTTTAATAGGGACGAGATAAGATTAGACTAGAATTGATTGGAAGACTAATATCATTGTAGAATATCTCGACTAAATAAAGGGCTGTTTATACATAGCGTTAGGGTGAGTTCATCTCAGGTCAAGAACGTAATGTTGATTTGACCTATCGGGAGTAAAAGAAAAAATGCAATTTTCTCGTGGTGTTTCTTTTCATCTGTTTTTATAGGTTCTAAATATCTTCCAACAATGTACATATATCTTTTAGCATTGTATTTTCATGGAAATAATGTGAAACATGGCTGTTACTATGAGCTTCACTACTTTAGTTCATTAATACATAAACAAATTCAGCAAATTTCATGACAAAAATTATTATTTATTACGTATTCCATCTGTGATCTGTACTATTAAAAGTGTTTTTGTCAGTCTCAGTATCCTAGTTGGTAGTGACCCTGTTTACGAAGCAGAAGATTCCGTGTCCAAATTCCGTCAAATGCATGTATTTATGTGTATTTATTATTCCAAATATTTGTTCCTTGATCATGGCTGTTTAGTATTTAAATATCTATCTACCTATCGCCTGCTATCGTTGATTGGTTGGTTGGGTAGTGGTTAGTGGTATTGACAGTTTGGTCCTTGGTCATGGCTGTCCTATGTATTTAAGCATCTATAATATATATCTATCTATTATATTAATCGTCGCCTAGTTCCTACATCACAAGCCTTAATTGACCTTACTGCGGGACTAGGTTGATTTGTGTAAGATGTCTCAATTTATTTATTTATTATTTATTGGTAGCTTTACCATGGGGCTAGGTCGATTTGTGTAAGAATGTCCCAAAATATGTATTTATCTCTTTGTAGGATCAATAGGAGTCAGGCATGTTATATTTAAGTATGTAAGTTTGTTTAGCCATGAATAGTTCCACATTGATATAGTCTATTGAGTCATGGCCTATGACCTTGGCGGTTATAAGGAAACCTCCAGTACCTAATGGTAAGAACATAATATTGTCTGTCCTGTTGACAACACGATATACTCGTTCTAATACTAACTGGAATACACGCGTTTTCGCTGATATTAGACGAAGGTACCTATACCGATTTTGCGCTTTCACAGCAAAATTCATACAAAAACGTCTTGAAATTTCGAAAATAAATCAAAAGATTTCAGAACCACGGTATGCTATGATGACAAGTCTTAAGACTAAATTAAGCAAGTAGGAAGGTAGATCACATTATACCTAGGTACAAAAATATTCAGGCAAAGACATTGGTCTCAAACTTCACATGTTTTATAAGTCAGCTTTTGACATTATTTTACACTGATCATAATATTCACCTCTGGCACATGTCAAAAGTAGTTTTTTTCTAACAGTTACTATGTTTTTTGTGTGCTTATTATTAGGAAAGTGGGATTTCTAGTAGGTACAATACAATAATATAAGAAAAAATAGGCATTACCTATCTGAACATACCTCATAGATCGTTTTACAGTTACGTTGAGGAACTTGTGGATAATGGGTATTCAATTTATCGACATAATAACAAAAAGTGCCAATTACCGCATTAAATTGGCAAAATAAGACCTTATGCACTATGCAGGGATTGTAAAATATGTGAAGACCAAAAGAGATAATAATTAATTACTAATTAAAACGCATTGAAACGAAATTCATAAGATACATAAACATCAGATTGCACACATTTTTATGATTATCGTCTTGGTCAAAACTAGGTATCTATCTTCTTTAATTCTACTTATAAATAATATTATAGTACCCAAGAACAGAGCTCCGAGTTTAAAAATCATTTAAAATACGCCCTACAAATGTTCGTTAGTAGTTTAAGCCTGAGGATAAATTATTCGGAATGCGATAATTAAACATTGTTTCTAACAAAACAGTATTTCCTATTGAAATGCAAAACAGTAAGGCAGCAATCTCCTAGTTCAAAAACAAAAAGTACAAACTTGGAACAATAATCCAATCGGACAAATCCAAAAAACAAAGCCAGGAGCATCACTAAATACACGGCACAGCACTAAAGTTTAAAAAAACACTTGACACAACACTTTCTAAAATTTTAAATTTTGAATGTCGAACGCGTGGTGCGTTCGCGAGAGGAGACCGGAGACTGACCCGAGAAGGCTAGTGAGGCTATGCGTGCGAGCGGGACGGAGATACCAGCACCTGTGCACTTACAATTCCATCCTCGAAATAACAAAAGATATAAGTTATTATGGAATTCGTATGGAGTTACGACGTTTTGGAATAGCAAGGTGGAATTGAATGCGTGTTAGAGGAGGATAAGGATAAAACAATGCATACAGCTGAGTAAGACGGAGCGTCAAGTCTGTTTAAAACAGAAGGCCGTTAAAGCTGTTGTTCGTAATGTAAATTTCAACTTCGTTGCGTTTAAACATGGTTGATTATTGCTTGGGAGTGAGACTGTGATTTGTTTTTTTGCCAAATCTCTTAAAGTTTATGGTCAGGGTCAGCATATGGCAAAAAGCAATGCAGTAGTTGGCCAAATTCCATCGAACGTTGCATATAATGCGTCGATTACTCAACTGAAGAAAGATTAGGGGGGTGTGTCAAAGATTCGTGAAATAGGAATTGTCTTTGGTTGCAATCGGTCAAGAGTTCAATGACCTCGTTGCATGTTCAGACATAACTAGTCAAAATGGTTCATCACTCGGGTCGGAGCTTTGTGAGTTTGCTGTCTTTGGTCGTTGTTCTTTTCTTTTGTATTTTTTTATAGTTGAAGAAAAAAATAAGTTAAGCGACATTACTGAAATTGCGTATTAGAATGTAATCATTGTCAGCCAGCTTTATGTGCAACTTTTTGAAATGTCACTGACAACTCGTTGATAGAAGATTGATGATAGGCAGCAGCGTCATCATAGTGGACACATACTGCGATCACCAATCCGGTTGCATAGCGTGGCGATTATAGGTATTTACCTCCTAATGAATTTATAAGCATAGTTAATAGGAGAGGCCTACGTCCAGCAGTGGACTGAGATAAGCTGATGATGTGATGTGAATCTTTATGTTAGTCATTAAAGTGGTGATGAGGCATTTTAATTATGTAGGTAATTCTTTTGATGTTTTTATGATATTTCTACTCCGAAACACGAGCTCCAATCCCTATAGGTGAAGAGAGCAAGCAAATTTTGCAATCATCTATTTCATCCATACGAAGAAAAATAATGGTAACGCAGGAGACAAAATGGCGAATAATAGAGAAGTATAACAAACAGAACATGTAGTGTCGACAACGGAATTTGGAATTTAAGATACCCAATTATTAAACACAGACTTTTTTGTCGAATGTTGCCAAGTCTTCCCTCCCTTATCGTGACGGGAATTTTTGACCCTCGAAGGGAGCGATATTTTTAAAAAGGTTATCATAAGTAATGATTCGGAAAATTTACGGATAAACAGATTACGAGAGACTATAATATTTTATTAAAGAATGATTGGTGTTTTTAGGAATACCTACTTCGGTTATGATCTAATCTAAGACCGAATGCACGATTTAGTACAAAAAATACTTTAGTTGCTATAAATGCTGCAAGTGCTAAGATTTTTTGACGTAATTATACGTAGATTCATTAGTTATTATGCCACAAACAAATTTACAGGTCTTTAATAAAATGGGATTTTCAAATTTTTCGTTAAAAAACAAATCCTATGTTCTTAAAAATACATATTTAATATATAAACCGAAAATAAAAATATTTTAATATAACCAGCATTCGCTCATTCTATCCCCCAATAAACGAAATCAACGAATTTCAACGAATTACGTTTTGTGTAACGAACGAATTTCGTAAGGTGTGGGAGAGAATGAGCGAATGCTTGTTTGGTCTATGAATCTTATTTAGTTGAAAAACATGCGAAACTCCATAAGATTGTCCTAAAGAAGTTTAAAATGTACACTCGAATGAAATTACATAATGATTGACAGTCCAATCACAAGGTAATGTGCTTCTTCTTCTCGATTAACCGGTTGACAAGGAAACATCATAAACACAAGAAGCTAATGCACATATTGTGTATGGGTGTCCTAAAAAATGCAACAATAAAATTACTCAACCGACATACAATATTTATTATAAACAGTATAATGAGTTATGAACGCACCAAAATCGTGTGCAAATAAATGTAACTGCAAATAGTAAAACGATACCTTAGATTAGATAAATGTCTTATGTCGCATAACATGGTTTGATTTGATTGATTCCTTCAATTCCATCCAGACATTCTAATTCCAGACATTATCATTCGTAAATATTAAGTTTCATCCAAACAACAATGCAAAAAAACGCATTTACCCAAGAACCAGATCGTGGATCCATCAATCTTGTTATAGTTTTGCAACTAGAACCTGTATTATTTAATTGTTATACATACAAACTATACAATACAATAACTCTTTATTGCACCTCAAAGACAAATACAAAACATATAATAAAAGTACATGTTTCAAAGAGCTAAACAATAGGCGATCGTATCGCTAAAGAGCGATCTCTTCCAGACAACCTTTGGGTAGAGGAGATAAGAAAGTAAAAGTTGACAATAGGTGGTGCATAACTGAGGAAGGTGGTATGATGCTAAGCTGGTTGTATTTATTAGCTTTCATTCAAAAAAAGATAAACCTTAGTGTCATTAATATCACTTTGAACAGTTATTCACGTTAAAGTCAACATACTGCGTTCAACTTTAATCTCCCAACACCCATACAATCTCGACAGTCTTGACACTTCCTAGCCACGATTCTCTACGCAACTTCACGAAAGAAATGGTGAAAACCAACATACGATATATCTAACACTTGTTTCAAAACTTGTTATCAATGTTCCTGAACACAGACGCCATCGGATATAACGAAGCGGCCGGGGTGCTCATATATATCTGAGCTGAGCAAGCCTCTATTGTCATGCGTTAGAGTGCATGTGTAGATATTTTTGAGTATCGTGGCCGCCCAGATATATCTGATAGCGGCATGTATTGACGCATCTGTGCAGTAGCATGTGAAGATGAACCACTTGAAATTGGTAAAAAATGGATCCGACGTCTGTTTTGTATCAGGTAACAGGCACTGGCGCTAAACGGTTAGAATTTGAAACGGGAACTTTTTATTTACACAATTCATATCCTGCATCTACTCGAGGTAGATTAAACTAAAAATAAGTGCTTTTCCGTTGCCTGTAAGGTTTGGCGACAGAAAAAGCGCCTTTAAACATTTTTGGAGGGAAATTTTGAAACCACTAAAAATAATTTAGGATCTACACGCATTTAGAACTTTTGAAATCTAAAAAACCCCTAGCGGGCCTATTCAGAGTCCCAAAGTCACTGGAAACAGGATTGCACTTATTTTGCATTTGGCCACCTTCTATATTCGCTTGGAAGTTTCCAGCATGAGTACTAAAATAGTACATTGAGATCTATCTAGCTGTCTATACACACACACACACACTTAACTTAAAATAGGGATACTTAGGTTGTGAAGTCGTGATATAGTATTTCATTTTTGAACTAACCGTGTTCTTTGTTTATTGTTAGAAACAAATCAAAAATGAAATACTATACTCGTGATAAGCTTTTATCTCACTTTCTTTGAAATTAGGTAAAACCTCCTTTCGCTATTCGTCAAAATAACTTCAAAAGCTTAATGACTTCATTAGTATTTGTAGGTCGTCTGAAATTGAAATGATTTAAATTTTTTTTTATATATTATATTTATTTTCAAAACTACAATTTATGTACATAGATTAAATCTAACTAATCTACTTAACCTAACCTATATCTAGGATTGGCCCTTGTGGCATTGTACCGAGGATGCTGGCGGCATTTCCTCGCTGTATCGCAATACTGATGCGTTGTGCGAGGAAGTCGCCAGCTCTTCGGTCTTTAGTTACATCAACCAGACGTTTCGCGATCTCAGCAAACAATTTGCGTGCGCTGGGGCCCCAAGAACCTAAAGTTTCTACGCCAAACGGTACAAAATCGTACTCTTTGCCGAGGCCAAGTTGGTTAATTTTGGTCAAAAATCATGATCTTCTCTTAACCTTGATAGTATACATTGTACATAATACAACTATGGCTTTTATTACATCAACAATGTTTGGAAATAATTGTAGTTTACCATCTTCCTCCACATCTGGTTTTACTATTTACACACTCTTCAATTTATGATACTAATACCGTACGGATATCTTGGCAAAAAATAAAACTGTAGCTAAATTAAATCTGTGAATACTCAATGAACTGAAATCTCCTAGTAAACAGCCCTCCCCTACTAAACGCATATTTCTTACTAAATGACGTAAAACTGGTATATTACTTTTTCCTGTTGCGTTTTCTGAGTATTTTAAACTATACTTAGTATAGCCGCATAGTATATTGAAAATACTAACTTTAGTAAAAAAATATGCAAAAAGATTATTGAAACTAAAGATGTAAAGCGGAACATGAAGGCTTATCAGAATTAAAGTCTTAGTAGTAATTTGCAACTTTACTTGCTTCTGCTGAACTAAGTTAGCAACTATATTTAGCAACTTTGAGTATAGTCACTTATAATTAATAAAACCGTAACTATACAGAAGTATTAAGCCTGCATATAATGTCTGTCCTGTGGAAATATGTTATGAAAATGTTTTCAATTTCTATCATGTCTTTATATAATATTGTACATATCCAGTAATTTATTCTCTCACTTTAAGGTTTCCTGATTTCTTAACACACAGAACGAGGTGAATAGTTGATGTCACAAACCTTTCAATGTTTTTGGGAAAATATGATTTTCCGTAGGGTATTTTGTATGCTAAAGGTTAAGGTATAAATATAAGCCAAGCGGGAAAGAGGAAGACTTAAAAGGATTTGAACGAGGAAGTGGTTGGAAACAAGGATAATGATATTTGGAAGTACATAAAAGATAAGAAATAAAAACGGAAGCAACGAAACTATATATGATGTTAATAAAAATGTAATAAAATTAAAAGCATTCCTCAGAAAAGTAGACAGCATTGAAATAATACATCTATAAGAAAAATATTTGGATGATTTCGGTAATGAATGTTAAGAATTGCAGTAAAATATGTACAGTATTAAGACGTAATACAAATTTACCGGTATTAATAATGTCGATAATGTTAATAAGAACAACAATAAATTACTTAAGTAAACCAGTAAAACAAGTTATATCAATATGTAACTTTTAACATACACGTCCTAAAAAAGGACTGTAAAAACATGATAGTATAAGTACGTATAATACACTAAACTTGACCCATCAATGATGGATTAAGACGTATCTTCAACCTTCACCTTTTAATTAAACAGCAAGAACCGCTAATAGGAAAACAAAACAGGATTTCTTGAAAACAAACATGTTTAGCAGAGCTTCGTAGACGCAAAAAGCAGATCTCAAATCCGTTTCAAAAACGTCATATAATAAAAGGTGGTAGAAAATCTACACGACACCTCACAGTTACGTCGTTTCAAAATGGCAATAGTATTTCTACAAGAAAAACGTAAGTGGTGACCAGTTCAAAGGTAGGTACGTCTTTTTGGATTGGTATGATCAATTAGCATGCGAGATGATGTCACCGAGCTTTAGTCATTGGGTGTGCGCCTAGATTGAGGTGAAATAATGTGAGCAGGTGAATAAAATTATGGGGATTTATAGGTGAATCTGGATATATTTGATGAGAATGTTTTAACGAAATGATTAGACAGTTTTTAAATAAATTTGCGGGCCAACCAAGGGTGAACTATTTTATTAACACATCACATCATCAGTTTATCTCAGTCCACTGCTGTAAGCCTCTCCTATTAACCATGCGTATAGAAACATAAGGAGGTAAATGCTCATAATCGCCATTCTGCGGATTGGCAATCGCAGTAATGTGTCCACTATAATGACGCTGCTGCCCATCATCAATCTTCCATTTCATGTAAGTACCAGAAGTAACGGCTGGGCCACGGCCACGAGCGATTTTTTCCTTATCATTGCGTGTGTTCCCAACTCCCAACTAACCACCGCACGTTGCGCGTGAAGACCGCACAATGAACAGATAAAACACTTTTCGCGTCGCAATTCGCTCCGTCTCCGAGGTCCGTGTCCGAGCCGTAATGCTGGCCGCATCCACTGCGTAGGACCTCAAACGCCGCAAAAATGCCCTCTGCAGTGGCTATATGAGGCGTTTGGGGACCCAATCTCTCTCTGGTCGGTCCCTCATGTCAGGATCGTGATCAGCAGGATTGCACAAAGAGAATAATCTGCCTCCGCCGGTTTCTGTCCTGTGCACCTCTTACGACTATGAAGAACTATGAAAACGAATTTCGAGGGTTTTTCTCTGTTACTCCGAAGGCGGAATTAGAGTGAAAGTGAAGGTGCATTCAGACAAAACGAGCATTCGCTCGCTATTCTAACCCCCTGCTCTACGAAATTCGATCGTTACACGAAACGTGATTCGTTGATTTCGTAGAGTGGGGGATCTCGTTTGGTCTGAATGCACCTTGAGACAGACAAATCCTCGAAATTTGCAGATTTCGAAATTCGCGGTAGGGACGGACGCCGTTATAATTGAATGTGTATAGGTATATTGATATTGTGTAAACATCATTAGGTATATTCAGTTACTGATCATGTTCAATCATTTATGACACTTGGGGGTTTTCTGAAGATGCATTTTTTATTGAACCGTAATGCTACCACAAACCATTACGAGTACAAAATGTTATTTTATTACGTAGTTTTACGCTTTTGCATTTTCCCTTGACCTGCACAATGGGGTTTTTCATTTATCGAACCATTTCTTTTATATAAATTCCTAAAGAATCATGTTATTATGTTATTAAATGTACTTATTTAATTAAAGAAATGAATGTCCTAGTATCTAGAGTATAGGTAACAAATGTAGCAATGCCCATCGTTTGAAACTAATGCTATACTGTAAATGATATTGATTTAGGTTATGACATCTAAAGTCGCTACTTCACAATTAAGGTGGATTTACACCAAACGACTAAATGCTCATTAGCAATAAATTCAAGTAGCAATAAATTTACACCACGATTCCGAAGCGATTATCAGAGATATAACAATTCAAAGCAACAATACATATTCAATTCGTTCATATTCATATTTAACAAACACATCAAGTGATATTGATTTCATAGTGTATATGTAAAATACTCACATAAATTAAATACATAAGACCGGCATTGAAATAGAGAATAAGAAAAAACCGTAAGACCAGAAATATCAGGTTACGAAAAAAAATGTAATGAACACTTATTTGAAGTTGGATTGGATAAAGCAATGTTTTAATATGCAAACCACGAACTATCAATTTCTTTATTCTAATATAAGCTCTATTCGACTGTTTCGGATTCTGTACCGAGTATGACAATCGGAACATTGTTGCTATAATTATATCTCTAAAGGTGCATTCAGACCAAACGAGCATTCGCTATTCTAATTAACCCCCTACTATACGAAATTCGATCGTTACACAAAACGTGGTTCGTTGATTTCGTAGAGTGGAGGATAGAATAGCGAATGCTCGTTTGTTCTGAATGCACCTTAAGACGACCGATGTATGAATTTCAGCCTGTGTCGGAATTTCGCTAAAATTGTCGTGTTTCTTGAGACAATTATAATTTTATTCCGCAAAAAAAGTACGTGCTAACTGACGATTTATTAAAAAAAAATATGTTGGCGGCAAACAAACACACGGCCCGTCCGATGATAAGCGAAACCGTAGCCTATGGACGCTGACAATTGGAGAGATGGTATGGTATTTTCTGTCCTGTCCTGTCACAATGGTGAATTAGGGCCTGAACGTGGCCCATCACCGTTTACGATATACCTACCTATGTTCTACAAATAAAGATTTTGATTTGATTTGATTTTACGATTTTACTGGTACTGAGGTAAAGCTATAAAAATATTGAATTATTCCTTGGCAACATGACCGCCATATGATTAGAACAAGTCGAATCTGCAAGTATCCGTTTCACGTCACGTACGAAAACATGAGATCATACCGGCTTGACATGGGACTGAATTTATTTTAGAATATTAGCTCATGTGTTGTGGAGGAAAATTTAATTTCATTATCAGTTCTTAGCTTCGTAAACAGGTTCCGTAATTAATTGCTTCAAGAAATGAAGCATAAATTGGTAAATATCAATCATGGAGTCGAAGTATCTTCATTTCTAATGGTGCATTCAGACCAAACGAGCATTCGCTATTCTAACCCCTTACTCTACGAAATTCGATCGTTACACAAAACGTGATTCGTTGATTTCGTAGAGTGGGGGATAGAACAGCGAATGCTCGTTTGGTCTGAATGCACCTTAGCACAGATACTTTTATTGATCCACCCTTGTAGCTAGTAAAAAAATAATGTACCTATACTTTTCTTTAAGTTCACTTTTTAAATGTAACCAGATGTCAAACCCGGAACAAGTCTATGTAAAAAAAAAACGTTGGCAATAAATTACAAGTCATATTGGCTAGTGGGGAGGGGCTCTTGAAAATATCACCAAACATCACCATGGGGGAGGGAGGGGTTTAATGAACAAGACCTAAGAACAAGAAAGTTTGTCTGGGACACAGATGTCATATATACCATAGATCAAGCAAACGTATCTACTTAGCGTGTCAAATGAACCCAGTGATATCCACTGAGTTGTCCGTCTTTAATCGCAGCTTGCAGCTTTCGGGCGTCAAATTTTGTAAGTTGAAGTGAACAAAAACATTCATAATGCCTCCTTAAGTAATATTAATTGCAACAACACAAAAAAATATGAATACTCAAGGACCTGAGACATATTTAAAATCATAGGCAAGTAACAACTTCAGTACAAAATCTGACACGCTCGGCCGCCATACAAATGAATGAACTTGTTTCTTCTATCCAAATCTAATTCTGTGGTCTGGAAGGTTTACCTATTCGTACGACCAGCCTCATATAAAAAATGGATTTTTCGAACTGCAAGCCCTAGTGACATCTCACGTATAAAGTTCATGCACTTAAACCAATAACCTCTCTGGCGCCACCGTTAACATCGATACCTCCATTTGTCAACTAAAGGATACCTCAAGGCCCGATTGAACCGATACCATACTTCCGTGACATCAAAAAATGCTAAATTTAATCGTGGCAATACAACGTGTCTCTACCGTCTGGACATTTACTGCTATCCCGAGAAGAGTTCTTCGTATTATATCTGTCACCTAAGAGAAACCCGCAGTATATTAAGGCCACTAGTTCCTTTTTTCCTTTTCATTGTATGGATTAAAAAGAAACGGGTAGCAGCGACGCAAAAAACTTTGAAACACAGGAATGTTCTAAATAATTTGATTGAAAATGAAAAGTATGGTTTTAAATAAATATCTATCAACCAATAAAAAAGCACTGTGGAAGACATACACCGTCCACAGTTGACAGATAAAAAATATCAAAGTTACGTCTCAGTCTTCTTCTTTTTAAGCCTTTTTCGACCATTTCGGTGTTCATTTGTTTAATGCTTTCCATTCTCTCTGGCACATGCATCCTATCATTGAAAAACATAAGGGCCCAAAAGTATTCATGAAAGCACTATCGACAGGTAAACAACAAATCACAAAACTATTAGACACAGAAGATAATTTGGATATAGCGGATAGACAATTAGACATTGGACGTGTGGTATCACGCTTTATTAATGTCATTATTAAAAAATACATATCGTAGAAGTCATAGTATCTGCCTGAAAATTTCGGTTCAATGATGTTAATCATTTTGAATCTCCGATTAACATGTATGTATTTAGATAAAGGCTGTTTAAATGTACTAAGGACTGGTTGGACTAACCATACCAGACAGGATCAACATTACACTGCAGATTATTATGAATCTTCGCAAACAATACATTTTAGCGAACGATATAACGCTGCTAGACTGATCGACGATTTGGTGCAAGCTGGCCTACGACTATAATGTTAATAAGTAGTTTATACTTGGGGATTTGATATAAGACTGTCTATTGGTCAAAAATACAGAATTAACGCGTCCTATTTATCTAAGTCCAGTCGTCCACGTTGTATAAAATGAGACAACCATATGAAGACTGTATCTTTGAACCGGTCGGTGTTGCACACCACCAGTAAACACACCAGGATATAAAGAACCCTCAACATTATCAAGTTGTATACCTGCAAAGGTATGTTTAAGCTGGTGATATATGTTTACATGCGTTTTACGAACACATTAACTGGCTTCCTTATAATTGTGTCTTGATTATGATCGTAAATAAGATTTAATATCGAGCTAAATGGTGATAAAGGGATGGTTGTTATCAAAGGATATATTTTCGATCTTTTAAGGGACCTGATGATTCAGTCAGTGTCAGTGTTTATGTACTATGTACTCGTACTACCGAAATGTATCTGAATCATCATCATATCAGCCGAAAGACGTCCACTGCTAAACAAAGACCTCCCCCAAGGATTGCCACAATGTCCAATCGTGCGCCACCCCACATACAGCGGACTTCTGCGACCTTCATCTGGTCATCAGTCCACGTGGGGGCCTACCCTTGCTGCGCCTTCCGGTACGTGGCCGCCACTCGAGAACCTGAATTCTATACATAAATTGACCGCGCGGTGACGGCAATACGAATACAATTTTGTCACCACCCCAGCTCTTCCCGTGCGTGTCGTAAGGGATAGAATTGTCACAGGCCATCTATCTATTGAAAAATTACGATGGGTGTCGTCATGGTGGACACACTGCGATCGCCAACCCGCTTTCCCAGCATGGCGATTATATTAGGTTACCTCCTAATGAGGCTAATAAGTCCATATAGGTTATCGGATAAGCCTACGTCCAGCAGCGGAATGAAATGGACTGATGATAGTGATGATGAAAGAAAAATGTCTAGTAATTGCAATTTACTTTTATATACTTTCGACAGCATCATCATCATTTCAGCCATAAGACTCCACTGCTGAACAAAAGGCCTCTCCTTTGACCTCAACATACACCGCTTGGAAACGACCTGCATCCTGGCGATCTCCATAAGATCGTCTGTCCATCTTGTGGGTTGACGTCCTACACTGCGTTTTCCAAACCGTGGTCTCCATTCGAGCATTTTGACCCCATCGGCCATCTGCTCTGCCCATTGCAGCGTTGCCAGATGGTCACGAAAGTCACGATCTGCGTGACTTGCGTGAAGCCTTGTGATTTTAAGGGAATTTTCGTGACTTTTTACGCTATTAAGAAATTTTCGTGTTTTTTTTTACAGAAGTCAATTTTGAAACAAAATATTTGTAATTTATGATTTTGGAACGCACCCACAAATAGAGAATTGTCTCTTGTCAAACTTGTCATTATCAAGGACACTCATGACACTGACAAGTATCAATATTTTTTTTTTCTAAAATCGATTTATCAAGAACAACTGAAACGCGTGACTTTTGGAGCCAAATCGTGATTTTTAGGAAACCGAAACGTGACTAGTGACGCGACAGCCCTGGCAACACTGGCCCATTGCCACTACTAATCCAATTCAGCTTGCTAAGCTATGTCGATCTCCTCATTTCTGATTCGATCATGTAGAGAAAACCCGAGCATAGCCGTCTCCATCTAATACTTACTTTACGTCTAATAAAAAGTCCAATGCCACCAGTTCAAGCAGACGAGTGTTATGAGTAAAATAATCTGTTTGTCCATCCGTTTGCGGTGGTAAACCGTTTCAGAGACATCGTTAACCTAGAAAATTTAACTGCGGTTACAATGTCCTGGATCAAACCCAGAGAATAAAGAATAACTCGTAAAAGATCCAACAATATTGAAGCTCAGACAAACAACGAATTATTAGGTCTTGTAATATAACTAACTATTAAAAGTATTCGAATCGCCTGGTGATAAACAGCCGTAGCCTATAGACGCTTGCAACTGATGTTAAATATTATGTTTTTCTTAACCTTTAGGGCACTGGTCCCACGGAACGCGAGTAAGCGATGCGATATCGCCTATTTTTTCGCTCAAGAAACAAACGAAAGGAAATGGTATTGTGTTTACAACTACACAGACATTATTCCAAAAGCTTACGATCGACCTGAGTGTTGCTTTTACAACATTAAAAATACAAGTTTTTAAAATCTTCGCTTCTGTTCCCTCTATAGTTTGATATAAGATAAATTTTATGACTTTTATGACACTTGGATGCATTTCATGCAATGCATCTAAAATTAATCTGTCAATTTCAATGCGCATCATATCACTCTCTTACGAATTAATGTCACAACACATATCTTGGCATCATTTTGAGAAAAAATCGCGTAGGTGAACTCTCTTGACACCACTTTTAAAGACGTGTGACAGGATTATAATAAATTTTGTAATAGATTGCTAGGAGACAATGTAAGGTCAATTTTAACAAAAAAACACGAGGAGTTTAATCGCAAGAATAAGCTGTTCCAGTGGCAAATGGACCTTTCCATCAACATAGTGGACACATTACTGAGATCGCCAATCCGCTTGCCCAGCGTGGCGATCGTCATTTACCTCCTAATGCGTTTATACGCAAAGTTAATAGGAGAGGCCTACGTCTAGCAGTGGACTGAGTTAGGCTGATAATGTAATTAAATCATCTTGAAAAGCTAATTATTCCTTTTCCATAACTACAAGTACTCTGATATCTAATGCAGCTTTATTGGCATTAGTGATTATGACTGACCTCGGAGTAAGGCCGACTCCGTCTAGTCCGGCAGGTTATCTATTTTACTATTATAACCGTATGATTTATTGTCATGCCTGAAGCTTTGTTGTTGCAAAATTGTCCGGTCACGTGTGGCGAAATGTTGTTGTTTATTCAAAGTACAAACTACGAACATTCCATTATCCGAAAGCTACCTTGGACTTGGATTCGAATTTTCAATTTCCTAAATACACGCACTCGTTAACCTTTTGACCGACAGACGGGGTACGAATATGCCGAGTTCCAGACGCCACGCGTTCACGATTATTTCAGCGAAATTGAACTTTACGAATTACCGCGTAAGTCGCTATTGTTTCGACAACGTTGACGGCTGTAGCCGTCGTTGGCGCCGTAGTCCCAATTTTCTGTTGTTTATGGCCGACAAAGGGTTAAAAGAAACCAGAGATGACAAGTTAATAAAAAAACATGCGATTTTTCTCAGGACGTCCTATTTTAATGTTTGTTTTTAGATTAGGTAATGACTCTAGAGTTCATAAGACTCGACTAAAACTCATTCCCCTAACATCTCGATCTGAAGTATCTAATTCCATACTTAACTTACCACAGTTCCAATTACTTCTGCGGATAATCGTTTGCATTGTCTACAACACTGCATAGTCAACCAATGAGGGTTTTCTGAAATGACGTCACCAGGGCGGCAGCACTGAGGCGTCAGGTCCAGAAACTTGTCTAAATTCTCAGAACGCCTATAATTACGTGTTTAAATATTTTGTATGAGTTAATAAAATTATATAAAAAAATAAAAATACCTTCTAGTTACTTTTTCTTTGGGGCTAGATAATTGTGTTTCTTAGCGGGACCTTACGACTAAGTGGCGCCAACTAGGCATACCTTTTCGAGAAAATCCTCATGAAACCTTCGGTCAATCGCGAGCTCGGTAAAAACTTACGTTACATTACAAAGCAGATTGAAAGAAATCTCTTTCTAAGGTAAGGTGGGATAAGATGAAACGGTTTTCCGAATGGGGAAAGACAAAAAGTCGTCCTTCTAGCACAGCGTTTGCTGCAGTGTTATTCACTAAGGAAACCGCCTTGCTGTCAGCGCTGTGTCAGTGCTGCGGCAGCGTCGAGCCTAAAAATGGTATTCACTAATGTACTTTAAACGACACTAGTGCTCGGCGACGAATGCGGCGTGAGCTGGAACTACACTGCGTTGAGAGTTTGACGTTTAATGTACGAACTTCGTAATCTCTAACGAAAAACAGCCACGAACTCGCCCACAACCTCGCTCACAGCCTCGATTCCTAATGTCAAAAAAACAGCTAGTATTTTAGACAAGGCTGTCTCGACGTCGAGCTCGTTGACGAACGCAGCGTCGAATGTGTGAATAAGAGAATAGCATAGCTGGTAGCATTCTGTCTTACCCCATTCAAAAAACCATTTCATCTTACTCTACCTTAACTTACGTGTCATTTTGACTTGACGAGTTCCGATTGGTGGAATTGATATTCAACTCTTCATATAAATATCTGTAGTATCTATAGTACTTAGTTCAAAAAAAGTTGGTTTGACTGGCCAGACACTCGACACTTTTTTTTAATGTCGCGGTGAACGTACGACAAGCACATAATGCCAAACAAACGGCCGTATGATGTCATTTATAAGTACACAACACAGCTTACCTCAAGAAATTAGTGATGAGAGCAAGTAAATACTTGATTTTTGGAGGTGGAGTGTTGGAGGTAAATAATTTTGTAAGGTAAGTAAATGGTTTATTGCACAAAATAAAAACTTACCGTACAAAAGGCGGACATTGTGTGTTCATAAGTTTGGGCAATGTTTTATAATTTGAAGATATTTAATGTTTTTAGCAGGTTTTTGCCTACTTCGCAAGTACCTATATACATATAGCGTTGCGTATAGCAAAGACCCCGAGTAGTAGGTATTTATTTGATTTATTACGATAAAAAGGAATATGCAAGTTTCTAATGTAAGTCGAATCTTCGTAGTTCTAGACGCCCATAGGATTCTCGTGCGAAGGATTGGTTCGAACGAATTATTTGTAATTTTAAATATTGACTTGTTTGTCTTGATTAAAGGTGTTAATTAAAATGACAAATTCGTGTGGATTGGTCCCTTTTAGGATAAGTTCGTCCAATTGATCTCATCATCATCGTATCAGCCGAAAGACGTCCACTGGTGAACATAGGCCTCCCCTAAAGATTGCCACAATGACCGGTCCTGCGCCACCCGCATCCAGCGGACTCCTGCGACCTTCACCAGGTCATCAGTCCACCTTGTGGGGGGCCTACCCACGCTGCGCCTTCCGGTACGTGACCGCCACTCAAGAACCTTCCCGCCCCAACGGCCATCGGTTCTACGCGCAATGTGCCCCACCCACTGCCACTTCAGTTTAGCGATTCAGAAGGCTATTTCGGTTACTTTGGTTCTGCTGCGGGTGGTCTCATTTTTAATCCGCAGAGGCACTCCTAGCGTAGCCCTCTCCATTGCCCTTTGGGTGACTTTGAGCCAATTGATCTCCAAAAGCCCAAATTTCGACAACGGAAGCAGGTGGCGTCTAAATATAACTCGCAGATGTTGTGCCCGCGAGACTCTACTGCGAACTATCGACGTTGTCTCTCTCGCACTTGTACATCCGTATGTAAGTGTGACAGGGGCAACATTTCGATCGTGGTTTGTGATAGATCCTCAGAGACACAGATGTCATATATACCATAGATCAAGCAAACGTATCTACTTAGCGTGTCAAATGAACTCAGTGAAATCTACTGAGTTGTCCGTCTTTAATCGCAGCTTGCAGCTTTCGGGCGTCAAATTTTGTAACTTGAAGTGAACAAAAACATTAATAATGCCTCCTTAAGTAATATTAATTGCAACAACACAAAAATATGAATACTCAAGGGCCTGAGACATATTTAAAATGATAGGCAAGTAACAACTTAAGTACAAAATCTGACACGCTCGGCCGCCATACAAATGAATGAACTTGTTTCTTCTATCCAAATCTAATTCTGTGGTATTCCATATTGGTGCATTCGCTTACGTATTTATCGAGTAAAACCTAACGTATTCCTTTCCTTTCCCACTCATGACACGGCTACAGGTAAACAGAAGGTACGTCGAACATCATATTCTCAATTTTGGCAACACTGATATAAATATTGATGGAAACTGAAGGTAGGTCGTTGACTTGTTTGTCGCCTCCGACCTCGCGGTTATTTTGACGCGATTTCATTGCATGTTGACATTATTGGTAGTAGATTGATGATGGGCAGCAGCGTCATCATAGTGGACATATTACTGCGATCGCCAACGCTTGCCCAGCGTGGCGACGATGAGCATTTACCTCCTAATGCGTCCAAACGCATAGGTGATAGGAGAGGCCTACCTCCAGCAGTGGACTGAGTTCGTATTAAACGGCAGTCGTGTTTTTAATTAATTAATTTTGGTTGTTAGTATTATCAAGCCATACCGTGTGCCTACACCTGACAGTATTCGAAGTATTCCAACAATCTAGACCGTAGTAAAAACCAGCTGGTCACGCTATAGTAGTCATACGCCACTGTTTACTACAGGGAAAGGTCATATCTTTCCCGCACTACCACACCTGGTCAAAACCGACTAGACTAGTATTCTAGTCTATTACATGGCGGTACTACATTTACAACGCAAGCTTTTAAAACGGCAGTTTATTACAAATACGATGCGTATAATACAGAGTAGTTTTATTTACCGGCCAAACTTTGGAGGTTAATTCTGAGGCCATTTTGATGAATTTTTACTATGGGATCCTGATATATTAGTAGGTGTAAATGTATGGAATATCAGTTTTTTCTCTCGAATCGGATGTTGGTCATACCTATTTAAAAGTTCATCAACCCAAAACCCTCAAAAAATAAAAATGTCACCCCTTAGATTATTTTAACTGCTTTATCAATAAATAATAATAATAATAAAATACTTTATTGCACTCTACAAACACGCAAAAAAATAAAAATAAAGAAAATAGTAACAAAAAATAAGAACGTATAGGTAACAACAGGCGGACTTATCGCTAAACAGCGATCTCTTCCAGACAACCTTTAGATAGCGATAAGGCGAAAAATAGTGATGGTATAAATATTAGCCTTATATAGGAAAAATACTATTAAAACGTCAACTACAAACGTCCTCCCTTTTCAGAGACCGGGTAGCCAAGTGGTACCTATACGCATCAGCTACGAAAGCTGAAGAGTGATGATGTTGATGAACTTGATCCAGTTTTATCTGGTGTATCAAGTCTTAATTTAAATTTCAGTGTGTGCTATTACTGCCGTTATTGAAGTGCCAATAGCCATTCGTTTATTGATAATGGGCAGAAGCATCATCATAGTGGACACTACTACGATCGCCAACCCGCTTACCTAGAGTGGCGATTACGGGCATTACCTGCTAATACGCATAGTTAATAGGAGAGGCCTACGTCCAGCAGTGGACTGAGATAGGCTGATGACAATTTCAATGTACTTCTTTGCCTAATTTTCAATCGATTGGTTAAAGAGACCTTTAGACCTTCAATAACAATCCAAATTACTAGTCGCCTTATGGCACGAACACGGCAGGGCTGTGCATCAGGCATGACGTCATAGGCAGGTGGTTCGCAAGACGACATACGGGACTTAATTGAGCATTCAATCGACAAAAACTTTGTACATTTGGGTCACGCCTTCGATGGGCACTTCTGTGTATTTCTAATTCAGATTTGTGAGTTTTCAAAGCCTCGAGAAAAAAATCTACACTTCCATACATTTTGGTCTTTTTTTCTTGAGTTTACATATTTGGTCCCGTAGTAAAAGTTGTTCAAAATCATTAATAGATTCATGTTTTATTATCTTGTATCATAATTTTTGTAACACCCTGTATACAGAGAGTTAACGTTATCTAAACTTAATTTTGTATATTTTTATATATGAACAGAAAGCTCGACACAGGGCTACTTCACAAATAAGTACCAAAATGATTGACTTTCTGGAAACCTTTAACTTTCACACCTGTCTAAATAAGAAATACCCTTCTGCGAGCGTTTCAACCGCTGTGACTGACGGTAGCGACATAAGTGTTATCAAACGACACGGGATTCGTTTAGTTAGACGCGTTAAGTTTTTGATATCTCGACAGGAGTCGAATTTGTATCAGGATATCCAAAATTCCTACGACTGTCACGGGAAATTAAAAAGCTCGGAGAAGTGCCCCAATATTGACTAAAATTGGTGGGCTGGTAGAGTCCATGATAAAAATATTTGTATAATACCTTCCTCATTTTGGAAATGAAGGATCTTGCTCAAAATCATAGCCGTGATCCGAGTGGAAACCTTTTGAGAAATGCTTTTAGTTTTCATAATAATCATATGAGTGGAAAGACGTCCACTACAGAACATAGGCCTCCCCCAAAGAT
>JALPQI010007933.1:0-41809 GCA_025490895.1 Thaumatotibia leucotreta | reverse complement strand
TTTTTCTTTGGTATATGACATCTAATATTTATAATAATTTTTTGAATTTTTTTAAAAGACCAAAAGGGACAAACAATATTTATCGGCTTGCTAAAGCCGCGTTTCCACTTAGTGTTCTGAGCATTCACGTGTTCGTGGGCTGACGAACGAACATTTTGCTATGTGAAATCCTGTTTTCATCTGCCCAAGAATGAACGAATGCTCGCCCAGGACACTAAGTGGAAACGCGGCTTAAGAAGAGATTTTATGAATAAGGGCGATGGAATTTAATCTCACGTCGATAAAAACTGTGTGACGATCTGAGGGTTAGGTTGTCTCAGAAAGTAAATCCCCTTATAAACAACTTCATAGGATTATTAGATTTATGTAACCTGTTCTATTCGATCTGTTCGAGATATATTACAAGAAATTCCTACTGTTTTAACAGCACACCCAACATAATTAAATAATAATGTACTTACTTGTTGTCAGGATCATATTCAATAGCTTTAATGTTCTTCAAACCGGTCACTGGGATGAAGGCGTCATTGCATTCTCCGTTTACTATCATTATGCGCCCAACCGCGTTCTTTTGAGCGAATAGCAGAAATTCTTCGGGTTCTGAAATTAATATACGAATTAACAGATGATCCATGAGGTTATCTTATCAAGTTATCACTACAAAAATTTGCTGATATTTATTTGTCTTAAATTGGGTTAGTGGCCAAACTATAACAGTAGAGCTGGCAAAGTACCGCTGCCCTACCAACACGGCCGGATTCGGAGCGGATTCATTGATTACTCTGTTTACTTGTCACCGCTAAAAGGGATCCCTGCCCCGCTATCTCGAGTAAAAAGTGGACAGGCACAGCTGTAGTACACTCTCGTTTCCGCCGGTAGTGGCAGACAGAGATGGGACCAGCCACCATTGTGGACAGCATGCTTGAGATACCATTCTAACGTGGTCGTCACTAGTCTCTTAGTACTTACCGGAGCAGGTTTGATTATCCTTATTCAGCTTGTAATGCGTAGGGCAAGCGCAGCGGTAGTCCGCTCTCGTTTCTGCCGGTAGTGGCAGACAGAGATGGGAACAGCCGCCATTGTGGACAGCATTCTTGTCATACCATTCTAACGTGGTCGTCACTAGTCTCTTAGTACTTACCGGAGCAGGTTTGATTATCCTTATTCAGCTTGTAATGCGTAGGGCAAGCGCAGCGGTAGTCCGCTCTCGTTTCCGCCGGTAGTGGCAGACAGAGATGGGAACAGCCGCCATTGTGGACAGCATGCTTCATACCAAAGTTCTAACGAGGTAGTCACTAGAGGCTTACCTGAGCAGGTTTGATTATCTTTATTCAGCTTGTAATGCGTAGGGCAAGCGCAGCGGTAGTCCGCTCTCGTTTCCGCCGGTAGCGGCAGACAGAGATGGGAACAGCCGCCGTTGTCGACGTCGCACTGATTGGACGGCAGAGCGCGGCGGTGGTACACCTTGAGGTCCGAAATGTAGTCGAGGGGAGGGGTCGTGTGGATAGATTTGCGGTTTGTGCCGTCGGTTTTGTTTGCTGCTTGGATTACACCTGAAATGAGAGGCTTGTTAAAGAAAAACTGTAGTCTTAGCATATCCAGCATAAAAAGCATTGCAATTTGGTATGGCTTACTGATCTTACTACTAATAGATTCTAATACCAACACGATATTGTCAGTTCATGAACTGAGGGTATTTCTTATTTAGTTTGACAGGTCACAACCATGTTCGAAAGTTTTCAGGAAGTGCAGCATTTATACTTATTTGTTAAGTACCTGCGACGAACTTTCCGTTCATATGTAAAAATATAGAAAATTAAGTTTAGGTAACGTTAATTTTCTGCACATGGCTGTGACAACTCACAAATCTAATGTTACGACAGCATCTGAAATGCATAATTATATGTATATACTAAATAACTCAACATTCCCGGTTTCACTTTTAGATTATTGAATGAGGTATTTATCCCAACTCACCAGTATTCCAATCGCCCCAATACACACTATCGCCGAACAGCGTCAACGCGTACGGCATAGTAATGTCATCGGCCAGCACCTTCCTGCCTGTTCCGTTTAGGAACGCGTACTCTATAGCGGGCGGTTCGAGCGCGGCCCAGTAGATGGCGCGCGATTCGTGGTCTATGGCGAGAGCGTGGACCTTGCCCACTTGGTCGATGAGTACCGTTGGCGATGAGCCGTCCATGCCGGCGCGCTTGATCGTTTTAGATCCGAGCTCGGACCAGTACATGTAGCTGGAATAAAGATTTTATTTAGTATTTCGAAAATCGACCTAGTTCCGCGGTAAGCTTCATTGAGGATACTGTGGGAATAAGTAAGCGACGATATATAAAAAAATAGTACATTGTGCATCAAGGGAGGTAAGCACGGAATCACTAACGAGAGTGTTAGAAGCCCGACGCCGTGAGGCGGAGGGCTTTTACGACTCGAGTTAGTATTCCGCTTACCGACCGTGATGCATACAATGTTTTTCATCACACTTGCCAACCAAAAATAAGTTTTAAGACATAATATTATTAAATGACGTACTGAAATTTCTATTACTCCCTAGAGAATTTCACTTTTCTATTACTCCCGCTACGCGCGCAAGCAATGGCGCGCTTAGACAGCAAGTGTGATGAAAAATATGTTTCATGTGTTCAGTATGGGACTTAAATACAGGGTGGAAAAAACGAATGCCACCAAGCAACTACCTTAAATATTGTAAATAGCACATTTTGTGTAAGGGAGACTTTCCTTTATTTAATGATGTGTGCAAGGTTATTAGTGGCTCATGGGACAGCCTGTATGTATGTAGATAGATTACATATCGATACTGAAATACATAGACCACCACGACCAAGGAACAAATATTTGTGATTATAAATACACAAAAATGCCCTCGCCGGGATTCGAAACCGGAACCTCCAACATCGTAGACAGGGTTACTAACAAATAAGGGCCGCAAGTACTAATTTGGTGATATTCTGTAATAAATACATGGTGAACGAAAATGTAACTAAAATGAGCGGATACACAAAATTATGGAGTATTTAACAAGTTGCGTCTAGGGTCACGTTCACTACGGCGATTACTTAACATCGCATTTAACGATACTTGCATCGGCTCAAATAGATGCGAAGCTGTTAAATAATCTGTTCCAATCTATTATGAATTATAACTAATTCTTAGGGGTCGGAACCATGGGTGCAAAACTTTAACAAAACTTTAAAATTGACATATGGGAACACTTTAGCCAAGAAAAATACGAATATTATTGAAAACTCTGTATCCAATTTTATTCCCTACCTCGGAATCTCCAACTTACAATGTGTGGGTGTGTTGATATGTATATTTTATGGATGTATGTGCTAGAGGTGTGCGCCGATGGCCTAACCATCGGCGGCGGCCGCCGGTCTGAAAATGGCCGGCGGCGGCGGCGTAATCGGCGTGATCGGCGTAATGAAAGACACAAGTTAAAATTTTAGAAAGAACGGGTTTATTCAAAATTTCTAAACAAAACAAAACATAAAGGAACTCAACATTTTTTCTTCTATTAAAATCTTTTAATGACAATGAGATCGATAAATCAGCGTGCACATACTTTTTAATAATTTGACCAATTGGCGTGTAAGTCAGTAAGTGTACATTGTTTATGTCATAATTATTTGGTTTAAGACGCTGACAACACCCATATAATATATGGTAGTAGTGGTGCAAACGTGAAGCCAAAACACGATTTAAGAAAATCGGTTCGATAGAAAATAATTAGTCAACCATGGCACCGCAGATGCATAAATGTGGTTCGCAAACATCGCAGCCCAGGCGGAGAGCAACAGCCACCCGCAAAGAGTTGTCATCAAGGAGAGTACTCATATTTGAACAGGGAAGCGCCTGTAGCCACGCTCCCGATTTGGGCCTCGACACGGCCATTAGACGCGTCCTCTCCACACCCTCGGGGGTGCTGTCCGGTTACTTATGTCAGATGACACTATTGCACCGTCAGGCCCCGAAACCCTAGCAACTTTGGAGTCCAAGCACCCACCCCCATCTCGACCTCTTGTGCTTCCACTTGAACCGGACAGATCTATTTCAGCTCTCGAGGTCAAGGCAGAGGACGTTGTTCGTGCAATTAGTTCCTTCTACAACGGTTCTGCGGCCGGACTGGACGGAATTCGTCCGGCAGTTTTAAAGGAGCTTACTTCTCCCTCCGCAAGTGATAGTGGTTTTCGTTTACTCGAGAGTTTAACAAAATTATGTAACTTTTTACTGAGCGGTCAAGTTAATGTTGATGTGTTTCCCATTATTTATGTAGCGTCACTTTGCGCTTTAGTGAAAAAGGACGGTGGAGTCCGGCCGATAGCTGTTGGTAGCACTTTCCGTCGGTTGGTCGCCAAGCTGCAGTGTTTTGCAGTGAGGGAGCAAATGTCTGCTTTCCTACAGCCTCATCAGCTTGTCAACGTACTTTTTCAGCGTTTTGGGTACACCAATTTTCCCAGAAGCTATTCCTGAGGCCTTTGAAGAACGCAGGCAACTGCTTTTGCTAGCTAGAGATAGGCTTCGGGATCTGCCAGCCCGTTTAGTACTCATCCTTCTGCGCTTTTGTTTCGTGGTCCCGAACCTAACGTATTTTTTACCTACCGTTCCTACGTGGCTCTACTCCGGAGATATAGACTCTTTTGACTCGGTCCTGAAGGAGTTAATAGAGTCCCTGTTAAATGTGTGTCTCGACATGGGACAGTGGGACCAAGCTTCACTCCCTGTTCGAGATGGTGGATTGGGAATAAGGCAAGCGCGGGATGTGTGCCTGCCAGCCTTCTTGGCGTCTGCGAGCGGGGTCGCGAAACTAGTCGCCCATATCTTTGCGATGGACGGCGGCAAGGCAACCATCCCGTACGCGTCCGAAGCTCAGGCTGCGTGGTCTGCTGTAAACCCCGGCTCAGCACTACCGGATAAGCTGGAACATCAGCGTTCATGGGATGATGCCCACATCATCCCACGAGGTGAGGCGTCTGGTTGACGGTCTTTTGGAGGGTACTGGGGGTACTGATCCCTCAAACAGTTTGGACTGTATGGTCTTAAGTACTGTAGGTGCTCTCGAAGACGCCGACCCCTGCTGCGCGAAACCCATAAAACCAATCGCTAAATCGATGTTGCGCTTTACTTTAGCCGTAAGATTGCCAGACCCTGTTGGTTCCGACGCCTTAAATGCGGAAAATGTAAAAGATAGCAACGCTTGTATTATTACTACTACTTCTAATGACGTGTTGCAATGAACGCACATAAAACAAATAAAAAAAATTAAGAATTATTTTCACACCGATTTCACGCCGGTGAAAACATCGGCGGCGGCGGCGTGGCTAAAATGACCGGCGACGGACGCCACGCCGATCGGCGCACACCTCTAGTATGTGCTATGTCAAGTCCAAATGAGAAGTTTTGTTAAACTTGTGCACCCATAGTTCCGACCCCTACTAATTTTATGTGCCGTGGCGAAAATGGACTTACCCCTTTTTAGGATCCAGAGTGATACTCTTAGGTTTCTTCAGGTATTGCCAGATGAGTGTCCGGCGACTGGACCCGTCGAGTCGCGCCACTTCGATGCGTTGCGTGCTGCTGTCCGTCCAATAAATGTTCTGCCCTGACCAATCTATTGTTAAACCTGCAAGTACATAGTATAGACATATTATAAGATTGAAAGGGACAATAGTTATTTGTTTTACTAGGGAGCAAAGTAATTGTTTAACTCTCGTGCAAATATTGAAACCCGAGCAAGCGAAAGATTCCAGAATTTGAACCACGAGCGCAGCGAGTGGTTAATAAAATGGAATCTTGAGCGATGCGAGGGTTTTAAGGCACGAGAGTTGAACAATGCTTTGCTGCCGAGTGAAACACAACATTTTTCACCGCATTAAAGAAAGGAAACATGCGAAATAAAACTGAAACATAACAAATTAGAAGATATTTATTTGCAAGTCCTCAATTTCCAAAAAATAAACAATCAGCTTTAGTCTATCCAGGGGGTTAATATTTTGAGCGCTAAGCTGTGAAACAAAAATGACGTGTCTTTCGCCACGCGATTGAAATTGATTAGATTAGATTTGACGATGTTGTAACCGACAGTGGTGGTGTCAAATGGTTAATAATAATGTTAAATAACGAGTTTTCATGTATAATTAAAATCGGATAATACCTTCAACCAAGCCCATCCATTCCACGATCTTTTCCATGTGTGCGCCGTTTATGGAACAACGATTTATGGTCTTAGTTTTGCTATCGGACCAGTAGATCTTGGAGCCAGGAGCATGGACAGCCAAAGCACTGAAAAATTTTTTTTTTTTTTTATTTATTCTGCCACATTAAACTGAAACTGATAATGAAACTCACTATAACTAATCCCATATTAAACTATTGATTAAAGTAATGAAAATGAATCTTCCTATTAAATAATATTATGTAAGTAGTATATACAATACAGGATGTTTAATTTTTCAGCATGATTCGAAGTGAGTTTCTATGTCTGAAGTCCGCTGCCTCTATTAAAAAGTTCAACTGTCTGATTGGGACATTGAACATCTTAAGCAAGTAATTTTATTTATTTTCAATCTTTTCAATGTAGGCTACCCAATAAAGAGGCATCAAGAACATGTAGTGTGTACGATATTTTATACTAACCTAACTTCCTTCAATTCCTTCAAAGGCAATATGGCATGGTTGTCGGAGTTGTCATATTCAATGCTCAGTAGTCCGATGAAGTTTTTGCGACTGTATATAAGGAAAGCCTCCGGTTCTGCACAAGTTTTCTTGTCACTTTTAAGTTCCAAGCCTGCAAGAAATTGATTAATTGTTAATTTGTTCAGCCATTCGAAAGCAATATATATAACTCCTTCGTCATAAGCTAGTTTAAATGATTTAAAGGAAATCAATAGTTCGCACATAGCTTTGGACTAGAATTGTCTTGGAATAAAGTGGTTGCCAGTTGAAGACAGTGCTTTTTTGAAACGTGCTACGTGCAACGCAAATAAACTGTTAGTTTTTTTTTAAAGAGAGGTATCTTCTAATCCGTGCATCGTAGCTCGAAAATAATCATTTAAAATTACATGAAACAAAAAAAGCTATACCAAAAAGCAAGACCAGTCGGGTTGCATTGTAGCTCGCGTGTATGTCCTCAGATAGTTTTTTTTTTTAAATGGCGGACATTAGTCCGTGACACAATTTATGTGGAATAGAAATTAAAAAGAGGATTTTGCCGGCCTAGGCCTGCAAGAGTTATATGAAATTCCATTAGCGACCTCTTCTTCTACCCTTGTCTGGAACCTTATACTTCGCAGGCTATTATAAGGAACATAACATCAATGTTTAATTGCATGTTTGAGTAAAACACAGTTGCAGCTAGTTGACACAGCTGTCACACAATGATTGGTAGTAATGCAAGTTAAAATAACACCAAGTTTGTGTTCTGTAAGTACGTGATCATGAAATAATGCAAGTTAATTTGCAGGTTCGTTTACCATTTTTTTACTTTAAACTGAAATAGTACATTGTGCATCAAGGGAGGTAAGTACGGAATTACTAACGAGTGTGTTGTCTTTTATGACTCGAGTTAGTATTCCACTTACCTACCGTGATGCATACAATGTTTTTCATCACACTTGCCGACAAAAAAAATAAGTTTTAAGGCATATTATTAAATGACATACCTACATTTCTATTACTCCCTAGGGAATATCACTTTTCTATTACTCCCGCTACGCGCGCAAGCAATGGTGCGCTTAGACAGCAAGTGTGATGAAAAAATATATAGTATACCGAGCGGGCAGCGACACACGTGCCCGGCGGGCGGCGCGCGGTTGAAGCAGAGATGCGAGCAGCCGCCGTTGTCGCGCGAGCACGCGTTGTGGCCCGGCGCCGCGCCGAGGCGGAACGCCTTCACGCCCATCATGTTCGCCATCTGGTCCACCACTGCTTGCCTTTTCAAACCTGTGTTCAATACCGGAACCCCTCATTGGTTGAGTGTAAATACCGAGTGGGCAGCGACACACGTGCCCGGCAGGCGGCGCGCGGTTGAAGCAGAGATGCGAGCAGCCGCCGTTGTCGCGCGAGCACGCGTTGTGGCCCGGCGCCGCCCCGAGGCGGAACGCCTTCACGCCCATCATGCTCGCCATCTGGTCCACCACAGCTTGCCTTTTCAAACCTGTGTTCAATACCGGAACCCCTCATTGGTTGAATGTAAGTACCGAGTGGGCAGCGACACACGTGCCCGGCGGGCGGCGCGCGGTTGAAGCAGAGATGCGAGCAGCCGCCGTTGTCGCGCGAGCACGCGTTGTGGCCCGGCGCCGCGCCGAGGCGGAACGCCTTCACGCCCATCATGTTCGCCATCTGGTCCACCACTGCTTGCCTTTTCAAACCTGTGTTCATTCAAAATAATTGGGTTTTCTCAAACTTAAAATGAATCGACATTAATAATGTGGATTCGCAATCAAAGTATACAGAAATGTTCATGCACAACTTTATTAACTGATAATACAATTAACATTGAAAAACAATAAGATAAATTAAATTATGAATAAATCCCAGTTTCTTGACAATATACAGGGTGGTCCAAACCTTGACGTCAACATTTTTTTTTTAGATTCATCACGTCATGAGCTATCAGAATATACCCCATGTATGTTAGCCGATTTTTTGTAGTTTTTGAGTTATAAATTTTAGAAAAATTTTTTTTGTGTAATTCTGGAATGAAGTAATTTATTAATAAAAAAAAACTGTTGGGTTTTTTAACTAGTTTCTTTTTGTAAAAGTATTACTACAAATAAAGCATTTACTGACAAAAAAATTAGCGTCCTCACTTTGATAGAAGTAGGATAAAAAATACCAAATTCAAAATTTTATGCTAAAAACGCATCAAAATAGAATTAATGTACGTAAATAAAAAAAATAAAACATATCCCAAGGATTTTTGGTAATGTAAAGACTGCCCTAGACCTTAAACCTTCGTAAAAGCAAAAAAAAAGTGATACTTAATAATGAGGATTTTTCGGAGTAGTCGGTCAAATAAACTTAAAAAAAACTTCAAAATTTTTAATTTAAAAATAAAGTGAAATTTCGTCTGTTTTGTTGTTCTTATCAATAAACAAAGACAGAAAATACCAAGGAAACTCAATTTGTGTTGTTATTCAAGTCATTTTTTACTACTTTAAAATTTTAAGCTTTCTTAAGTTTATTTGACCGACTACTCCGAAAAATCCTCATAATTAAGTATCACTTTTTTTTTGCTTTTACGATGGTTTAAGGTCTACGGCAGTTTTTAACCGACTTCAAAAAGGAGGAGGTTTACAATTCGTCGAAATCTTTTTTTTTTTTTTATGTGTGTTCCCCGATTACTCGAAGACGCGTGGACCGATTTGAAATATTCTTTTTTTGTTTGAAAGGGTATACTTTCTAGTTGGTCCCATTGTCACCAAATCCAGATCTGATGATGGGATCCTGGAGAAATCGAGAGAACTCTTCAAATGTTGTAGGCACACATGTCATTTTTCATTTATTTTCGAAGACTAATCAAGTATTTGCATCTAGTCATGAACATCTTAAGTTGGTGATCTGATGATGGAAGGTACAACTCTTTAGCAATTAGGAGTTGAGGGATAATTCTTTATTTATAACATATTTCGTGTATTTTGGAAGCTATTTGAGTATTTGCCTTTAGGTGGTCATCCTTTTATGTTGGTGAGCTGATGATGTAAGGTACAACTCCTTGGAGATTAGGAGTTGGGGGATAATTCTTTAAATATAACATATTTCATATATTTTGGAGGCTATTCGAGTATTTGCCTTTAGGTGGTCATAGTCTCATGTTGGTGAGCTGATGATGAAAGGAATAACTCCTTAACGATTAGGGGTTGGAGGATCATTCTTTGTATATAACAAATGTCATACATTTTCGAGATCTATTCAAGTGTTTTCTTAGTAGTTATGACATTTCGGTTAGCGGTTAGTGATTCTTTAAATAATATTGGCATGCTAAGTCTGTTACCTTTGAAATTGTTGTTGTATTCATATAAGTTCGCCAGTTCAGGTTTTATGGCCTACTACAGTGCAGTACATTCTAATTATAAGTATCTAGAGCATACTGAATAACGATTTTATATTTACACTACTAAAAAGCAAAAAATAAAATATTTTAAAAATAAAAATAAAACCGCCTTCAAAAATTCGCCCGAACTAAAAAGTTAAAAATAATTTTGGTTCCTACTACTTAGGATTTCCTACCCAAACCTTTAAACCTTTTACCCTATTCATTGAAATAAAACATTATGGCTAGGTACCCTACAGATTTCTTAGAAGTCGGTGCCAAGCCAAATATGTTCACTTCGCGAGTACTTATATGTATTTGATAGAGCTTTGTAACTTACTGTCACTCCGGTTATGCTTTCATGAAAATGACTGAGGCAGACCATTCTGTTGATAAAAGCGTAATCGGAGTGACAGTAAGTTACAAAGCTCTATCTAATATATAGGTACCTATGAACGTATTCGGCTTGGCACCGACTTCTAAGAAATCTGTAGGGTACCTAGCCATAATGTTTTATTTCAATGAATAGGGTAAAAGGTTTAAAGATTTGGGTAGGAAATCCTAAGTAGTAGGAACCAAAATTATTTTTAACTTTTTAGTTCGGGCGAATTTTTGAAGGCGGTTTTATTTTTATTTTTAAAATATTTTATTCATAATTGTATTGTATTCCATTTTTCTTTGTTTTCTTCTTGTATTTATTACATTACCAAAAATCCTTGGGATATGATTTATTTTTTTTATTTACGTACTATAATGCTATTTTGATGCATTTTTAACGTAAAATTTTGAATTTGGTATTTTTTATCCTACTTGTATGAAAGTGAGGACGCTAATTTTTTTGTCAGTAAATGCTTTATTTGTAGTAATACTTTTACAAAAAAAAAATATTTACTATTACTTAAATACATAAACAGCCATGACCAAGGAACAAACATTTGTGATAAATAAATACACAAAGAATGCCCTCGCCGGGATTCGAACCCGGAACCTCCAGCTTCGTAGGCAGGGTCACTACCAACTAGGCTACGGAGGCTGACAAATCATCATGCTGTTTGGTCTTGCTTTCCAGCATAGGCCTTCCCTAGAGACATCCACGATTGACGGTGCTGTGCTTTGCTCATCCATGTAGCCCCTGCTACCTTGACAATGTCACCCTCCAACCTACGGCGTTGTCCTTTGTTTCATTTATATTGCCTTTATCTACTATCGACATTACGTAACGTCAAATTGGAACAGGAAGTATACTCCATTTCAAATACCATATTATTGGTTCGATGACTGAGCTTGAGAAAACGAAATTGTATAATGTTAACCTGGTACAACTTTGTGTATTTAGAAGCTATGGAGAAAATGTATATGGTGTACCCCCATATACATTTTTGGGCAATCAAACAGTTAAATGTAATGGCGAAAAATTTTTAACGCTCAAAAACAGAACTATGAAAAGCGACCGTTCGATTACGTGTTTGTGAAGAGATCAACCATTATTGATTGAATATAATATAGTAGATAGGCAATTATGTACCTGTATCTTTATCAATCCTGTCCAAAGTCCGCCGCTGCATGTCGGACCAATAGAGGTGTTGATCGAGCAGTGTCAGTCCAAATATGTGAAGGATGTCACCGTTGTGCAGCTCGTTTCTGTTCGTTCCGTCCATGTTACACACCTGATGATGAGAGGCTATTGATTGCGTATCAAACATAAACGGAAATAGCTATTATACTTAATTGTCAAAAAATTTAATCTATATAATTTAAAAATTTACTATAGCCTCATCCTGCCCGTCATACTAAGTTTGAGCTATTGAAATTTAAACCTAACGAGTTTGAAAATGTAGTCTCTTTTGTTTTGTTCTACATATTCGAATATGTCCTTTATAAATCACATTGGGCAGGACGAGGCTAAACTTGCTTTGTAGGTAAGTTATTGTATTCTAATTTAATATTTGCTTTCAAAATCCTTCGACATTAAAATCAATATATACACTTTAAAAAAGTATAAATAAATAGTTAGATTTCTAACTTGACCTTACCATTAGTTTTACTGTAAGCAACAAGTATTTTTACCTCAATCTTATGTATCCTAGCATCACCATTCCGACCAGGATGCTTAGCCAAGTTGCCAATCGCTAGCGCTTGGTAGCGTATCGAAGTTTTCCCTCTCTGTCACTCTTTCATATTAGTGCGACAATGACAGTTAGCTGCCTTTCGTTTACGACTGACGATTAAGCGTTAGCGATTGGCAACTTGTCTAAGAACCCAGGACATCCACCTAGCTGTCAGGTGTAACCACATTCTCACCTCAATCTTGTGCGTCCTAGCATCGCCCCAGTAGAGCTTGTTGGTGACAGTATCCAACGCGATGCCGTTGGGCCACATGAGCTTCTCGGACACGATTAGTACGCGGCTGCTGCCATCAAAACTGGCGCGCTCGATCTTCGGCCGTTTCTCGTACCAGTCCGACCAGATCCACCTAGCTGTCAGGTGTAACATTCTCACCTCAATCTTGTGCGTCCTAGCATCGCCCCAGTAGAGCTTGTTGGTGACAGTGTCCAACGCGATGCCGTTGGGCCACATGAGCTTCTCGGACACGAGAAGTACGCGGCTGCTGCCGTCAAGACTGGCGCGCTCGATCTTCGGCCGTTTCTCGTACCAGTCCGACCAGAACATCCACCCGGCTGTCGGGTGCACCGCTATTGCTCGCGGCTCGTATAAATCCTCGTACACGAGGACCTGTGTAGATAAAATTTAGTTATTTGAATTCAATTCGCTTTCCAAGAAACAAAAAACCACCTGCGGTATCAAAGAACTGTGCTGGTTTACAAATTATTTGTCACAGAAATACTTCTTGCAACCACCAAAGATTTGGAGATAAATGGAAATCGCAATTTACAAACAATCAGTCCGTCATTACTGCTATATAGTTGAGGATTAAATATTTAATGTTTTTACGCAGCATTTAGGTAGGTATAGGGAGAAATATTATTTGAACGACTTTTATCTCACTTACGACCTTTTGTTTTGCGTCATCAACAATAGAAAAGTGCTCGACAGCTGATTGTCTAGTAAGTGTTAACGCAAAACAAAAGGTCGTAAGTAAGATAACAGTCGGTCAAATAATATTTCTTGAACTATATATCCTTCACAACAGAGACCACAAACACATATATGCTTTCACGTTGGTCCAAAAAAAATATGTCGGCTATTTCTACAACATTCATTGTTGACATTACTGTCTGGGGGCTACCACGAGATCGTAATGCGATTCCGTTTCGGACCTAATCTGAACCGCAATGTCTCATAATTTAAAGACAAACGGGACTATCCTGACGTTTCGGGCATGACGTTACACCCGTGGTCGCAATGTCTCAGTTCCATAGAATAACTGTCAAAAACTGACAGGACGAACCTAAACTGAATCGCATTTAGGAGATCATGGTACCCCCTGTAGTGCTTCTGTTACACTAAAGAAAGGCCTAAACGTGTTTACTAGACATTGGAGATAACTAGACCTTTCTGACGCTTCCATCGAGTCTCGCAACACTGATGGTGTGACGTTACACCCGTGGTCGCAATGTCTCAGTTCCATAGAATAACTGTCAAAAACTGACAGGACGAACCTAAACTGAATCGCATTTAGGAGATCATGGTACCCCCTGTAGTGCTTCTGTTACACTAAAGAAAAGCCAAAACGTGTTTACTAGACATTGGAGATTACTAGACCTTTCTGACGCTTCCATCGAGTCTCGCAACACTGATGGTGTGACGTTACACCCGTGGTCGCAATGTCTCAGTTCCATAGAATAACTGTCAAAAACTGACAGGACGAACCTAAACTGAATCGCATTTAGGAGATCATGGTACCCCCTGTAGTGCTTCTGTTACACTAAAGAAAAGCCAAAACGTGTTTACTAGACATTGGAGATAACTAGACCTTTCTGACGCTTCCATCGAGTCTCGCAACACTGATGGTGTGACGTTACACCCGTGGTCGCAATGTCTCAGTTCCATAGAATAACTGTCAAAAACTGACAGGACGAACCTAAACTGAATCGCATTTAGGAGATCATGGTACCCCCTGTAGTGCTTCTGTTACACTAAAGAAAAGCCAAAACGTGTTTACTAGACATTGGAGATTACTAGACCTTTCTGACGCTTCCATCGAGTCTCGCAACACTAATGGTGTCGGTGACGGGGTCGGTCCAGTAGATGTTTCTAGCCAATGGGTCAATGGCAATGCTGTCCGGCACTCCATTGCTATGTATCACCACTGACTGCTCGCTGCCATCTAAACGAGCTCGCGATATGGTCTTGGCCTAAAAACAGGAAAACACACGTAAGAAAACGTGTGAGATACAACCAAGATAGATTGATTATTTGTATCTCAAAACCACTACGAAGCAAACATTTTAAAATCATTAGAGCCATTTCCGAGATCCCGATAAGAAAAACCTGTTGATATATACCAGAATTGTTTTTAACGGTATAAGTAAAATTAATTATTCTGTATAGGTAATGCCTATATTTATAAATATTGTTTCAGTTGAGACATGTTAAAAATAATATATAATTGTGATAACAAAGATAAAAGAAGGCCTTATTTTATATCTCGGGGAAAAGTAGTAAACTTTATATCTGTGTTCCATAGGTCAAACAGTCTCCATTTATTGTATTATTTATTTTCATACAGGAAAACTGATATCAAGCATGATATCATTGTTTTGTAGTGTCAAATCTATTTATAAACTTTTAATCGCCTTTAATATACCTAAAACAACGGAACGATTATTGTCCACAGTTTCGCTAATGTTATTAAGAGCGCACACGATTACATCGCTCACTGTTGTTCAAATGCTTGGAGTTTTAAAGGTCAAACTAGCTTTAAGATAAGGTTTCATACATACCGTGCTATCTGACCAGTAGATGTACTCCGTCTTAGGATCAAAGTCTATCGACATGGCCCTCTTAAGGTCTTTAAGAGGCAGCGTGTACGGCGTGAAATCAGGGGAGTCTAAGGATATTTTGGAGATGGCGGAGCGTTGGGCCACCAGCAGTAGGCACTGCGGGGTGCTGTAGCAGGTAGTGTTACTGCCTTCGACCAGCTTCACGCCGGTTGGGCATGCGCAGGTGTATCCTGAAACACCCAGTTATGTATTTGAGCAGTCCTCGAAAATTTGTACACATCATTAAATGACTAAAACAGTTGATTTTCCCATTTTGACCAAATTCTTTTCTACGATTATTAATATTAAAGGACTATGCGCCGAAATGGACCAAAATCCAACAGAGCAGATACATACACAATAGGTATGTAATTTTTTATATTACCTTATCTAATAATTTATGTATCATTTTGTTCTATTTACTCTTCAAATCACCCTATTGTGACGTCACTAGGGCTGCCAACTAAAGATCACAGATATGCGGTACATTCGCGAATAAATTGCGGGACTTGGCTATAAAATACGGGACAGATAGGTTCAATTTAGATGCACCTAATGCACCCATCGCAATCATTTATATTTTAGCAGTATACACACGTTTAGTGCACGGTGCTCACAGGCTATAGTCGCGGACGTCGCGGTAGATACAAATTAATATGACGCAATCTTAAATTGCTCTCATTGACATATTCCCCGAAAAGCGGGACAATCGGCGTCCCGCGCGAACTCTTTGCGGGACGCATACTTTAGGGCCCCAGAAACGGGACGTCCCACATATAGCGGGACGGTTGGTAGCTCTAGACGTCACCGCCACAACAATCCGGGGTCTATAATAATGACACAACTTTCAACTATGTTGGTTCATGGTCAACTTTCCATACAACGTTGTCCATGGCCCTTTATGTCTATAAAGTATTTCGCTTAATTCTAAAAGTCCACAATCTATAGAACCTATGTCCTTGGTACACGAGTTCGACTCGCACTTGACCGATTACTATAGTACGACAACTTTGCAGTCAGTAGTAACTAGTAACTATAGGCATTTAATTCCGAAAACAATATATGCAATAATATCATAATATCAAATAGTGCCGTCATCCGGGGTTTCCTTGTGTATGTCATAGATTAGAGGTCGTCGGGGATCATAAATAAATTGTGTACAAAGTAATGTCCGGGAAAAATAGAGATTTAAGCCAAATGTCCGGGTTTTTATTTTTTGAGTCTTTGTCCTGCTTTTGCAAATTCCGAGATGGCAGCTCTATCTGCAGAAGAAGCTATAAGTTTTTGGACCAAAAATATGAATACATATTAGATGCATTTCATGAAAAAGTCCACCAATGTCCCGTACAAACACGGTTTTTCTCAAAATTGTGGGTTTATCGAAGTTCTCTTTCATAACCAGAGGAGTCATTGCTCAAATAAAATAAATTAACTAATATCTTGGAAGAAAACTCAAATTATCGGAATAGAGACGTGTTTGCACGGGACAGCCCATGGAATGCTCGATTGGCGGCTTACCAGGAGGGCTTGGGGCCAATAGACACAGGTGGGAGCAACCACCATTGTTGACTTTACACGGGTGGTCTTCCGGCGGCGCGGGCTGCCTGCTGCCATCGTAGATCCTGACGTCCACAGGAACCGGTTCGGACTTGATCAGTTCCTTCATAGGCCCACTCGTTGCCATGTCCCATGTGTAGATTTTCCTTGAATTTGATAGATTTTATGACAATGTGATGTTGATCAGTGCATAATGCCTTAAAACTAACCTCTAAGTCTAGTCAATAATAAAACATAGTTTAAATCGCCTGCTATTGGCTACCGGGTATGACACAAAAATGAGCTCTTTGTGTCAATGCATACGGAAAGGTAACTTGTCACAATTCTTAAAATAGACCTCATGTGTTCTTTAATCAATTCCATTTCAAACACCATGACAAGGTATGTTTCCTTTGCACTGACACATATAATCAGCATATACTTTTTGCGTGGCGTGCACGTTGTAGTGAATGAAATGTCATTCAAGATGACATACCGTTTGCTGGTGACGCGCACGTGCTCGCCTCACTAGGGGTGTGCTATCTAATATGACATTTACATTTGCTACAACGCATCCGGTGTACCTTCGCCTTTAGTCTAAGGTGGCCATTAATAATCCAACCAATAAATTCCTTACCATGTTTTCCAGTCTGTCCAAAACAGTTTATCATTAAAAAACGTCAATGCGTAAGGGTATTCAAGTCCCCCTTTTATAATCCTTTTTCTCTTCTCGCCATTAAAATCCATTACATCTACAAACATTAGTTTCGCGTCTACCCAGTATATTAAATTATTATTATAATCTATGGTAATCCCATTAGGCCAAAAAATATTTTCTTTGACTATGACTTTGCGTGTGGCTGGGTCACCATTCATACCAGCTCTTTCAATTTTGGGTACTTCTCCCCAATCTGTCCAGAATAGTAACCTGTACAGAAAAAATAATATGAATTAGTATTCTAAAGCTATGAATAAAATGCATTTAATATGCAATTGTGTCAATGCACACCAAAAAGTCCCTTGTCACAGTATTTAAAATGGACTTTAATACAGAACACATAAGGTTTTTTAAGAGTTGAGACAAGGTACCTTTCCAAGTGCACTGACATAATATATGCTTATTGCTCTGTTCTAATCTAAGTTCAAAATGATATATTGAAGCATATAATTAATATTGATGATTATATCTAAAACAATAATTCTTAGTAGCAATAATCTTGATTGACATTTAATAATAGTTCATCAGTATGCTAATAATTAACTTGTTTGCCTCAGTCTTTATAATAGACATATTTCAGATGTATATAATACTCAAATTTTGCAGAATTGTATTCCTAACTGAAATCCTTAATTTTACAGAGTGTCAAAAGTAGCCTGGAACAATTCTAATGACACATTTATCCTGGTCTACAGATTTCACATTTAAGACAAACATATTGAGGGTTGAAGGTTGGCTAGTGAAACCTAATAAGTCAAGCCGGTTTTTTGAAATACAAACTATATGACACTTATATTATTTATTTTCATTCATCAGGTTTCACCAGGCAACCCCTGACATGCTCAAAAAATGGTACAACATACATATATCAAATATTCCATTCTTCCTTCCTTTAGAAAAAAAAAGTTGAATACTGACCCTTCCTTAGGAACAACAGCTATGGCTCTGGCCAGGTCCACTTCCGACCAAAATAACACTTTTCTGTACTTCTGATCTATACTTATTACTTCTAAACGGTTTGTGTCTCCGTCTGTCCAATAAATTTTATCTGTATACCAGTCTATAGCAATTCCTGTTGGTGTAATGAGGCCTTGTGACGCTATTTTTAACTGCAACAAGTAATATCTATGTTGAAAGCCCTTATTTTTACATACATTCTCAAATGACTTTTGTAGTTAAATTAATTAGTATATGCAATACAATCCATCATTTATTCTTTTACAATTAAAATTTTTAGTAAAACAAAGACAAGAGTAAAAATAATATTACCTTATCACCTGAATGAGTCTCGTTATAATTCATACATTGTATAAGTTCAGCAGTTTGGTCTGACCAGCAAATGAGGTTCCTTCTAAACAAAAAGTCAACAGCAGAGCCCTGGTCCAGGCCCTTGATAATAGTGTTGACTTTGCCAGGTTTTGATATGTTTGCTACTCTGATATCTGCTGCCGTCGAATATAAAAGCACAGGGTTGCTTGTCACTGAATAAAATCCTGAAGGGGTAAAATTCTTTAATGATAATGCGCATACAACATAATCTAAGGAAGTGTGATATTTGCTATATCTATATAGTCGATTGAAACATGTGAGATCATAATAAAATTTGAATATCATTGTAGTAAGTTTGTTTTGGGCAGTTCATGGCATAGCCGTTGTCGAGATTGTTATTTTTGTTTACGTTTGTTTATTGTAAATAAAAAATGAATACCGGGATGAATACATTACCTTTTAACTGCAAAAACATTAACAAACAGAATATGTGAACAACATTTTGTATAATTTTGTCGGCGTGAAGAATTCTTCGGCGTTTCGTCATAATGAAAACAAATGAACGGCACTGGAATATTTCATATGTTTATTTTAATGCCGAATGCACCGACACTTTAAGGCACTAAATGGTAATCAAATTAATATATTGTTATCGCACAATTAACATTGGTTTTGTTAAATATTTTGGCTATACATTTCTATAAACAACACATTTTGAGATCAACAATAGAAACGACTGATAGCTGCTGCACTGCACCGCTTGCAAGCGACATTTTTATATTTTTTTAGACAGATCAGAGGCAGAGTTGCCAGCACAAATCACAAAGCGTTCATGTTTTCTTCAAAAAAACTTCATATAAAAATTTAAGAATTTTGAAAGTCATTTGTTAAATCTTGTATATAAATTATTATCGTAAGCTTATTTTTTACGTTCGAGCCATAATTCACTTTGGGACGTTTTATAAATAAATAACAAAATTCTGTTGGTCGCAGTCGGTTCCCTTTCACAATGATAATTATAATTCAGCTCTTAACATTAATTTATGTAATTGAAAGATAATAAATAAATGAAACGACCATGCATTGAAGGGTTCAAGGGTTTTTGGCAGGGATCTGAGTAGCTGTTAGGCTAATTTGTATCCGAGCCTTTAGATGGCGCTATGGGCGCACGAAGAACTGGAAGAAGTGGTTTTCTGCTGCCTTACCGCGAACCACGAAATCCGCAATTTTGGGGATTTTTCTCTGTCAATCTAATGATGCCTTTGTTGCAGTGACAGAGAAAAATAGCTTAAATTTGCGAACTTCGGTGTTAGCGGTAGCAGGCCATTTGATTAATCTTACCGTATTATACGTTTAACGTATAGTTAAGATTAATCAAAACAATCTGCTCTACCATTTTTAAAAGTATTAATAGACGTTCGAATATGGTCCGCTCCGCACAGCGAACTTGGTCCGCTCCGTACGTGCGCTCGGCTCGCCACACCATCGCACCGTTCAAAACCGGTCCAGTGCTGTTCGTGCTACTAGACAGCGATCACGTCGATATGCCTCCGATTTATCCATCATAGCCTATTGAACATTTTCGAATATGTACTATATTTCAATAAAAAGACATTTCAAAATTATATTTATACATGTATCAAAAGGTACCTAAATAACTGGAGTATCATAAATATTTTATTGTTTGTTTACTTTTAATTAATTAATAATTACCTACAAGTGCGGTGCGGTGGCGCCGTCCACACGAGCGAACTTGGTGCGGACCGCACCAAATCCTGTGGGAAAACCATCGAACCGACCGCACCGTCAATAATAATAATAATGTCGGCGGACCGTTGAACACACCATCGAATTTGGTACGGAGCGGACCAAGTTCGCTGTGCGGAGCGGACCATATTCGAACGTCTATTAATACTTTTACACTTTGCGGGACAGTACGCCTATAGGCGTCTACTCCAGGCTTAACGACGGACGATGGTTAAATATTCGAAAGTAGTGTCCATCAATGTTGTGACATCTAATATGCATATTTTTTATACATAGTAAAATTACTACATAAAAACACAACTAAAATAATTAATAAAAAACAATTTGAGTTGTTTCATAAAATAATTACAAATTATATTTATTGTACCTGTTTACCATTAACAATACAGTACCAGATGGCACTCCGAAGTTTCGATCTGACAAGAAGTGAACCATTTCTCGCACCAGGGGGGTTACCATGATGTACTAATGCGGGTTCCGTTTAAGTCGAGAGAAAGGGACAAGGCTATTCGAGTCGTATATCACTGTCCCTTTCCCTGAACCTAAACTGAATCGCATTAGTGGGCATTTTCACTTCTAGGGACACCCAATTAGCTTAACTCTCACAAAAAAGTTAACTTCGATGTCAGCTTAGTAACGACAATTCACCTTTCAGAAATGAGGTACCGTAGCCCAAATGTGAAGAAACTATCAGTAATGATTACCATAATTAGGTACTTACTTCGTTCAACCAGGCAAATCCATATTTCCAACACCAAGCTGAAGCTGCTAATGTGAAAATATGACGCACCCCTAGTAATACACTAATATGTAACTATTTCAAAATTATTAACTTTGGTCGCGTCTAACATGTTGATTTGGATAATGTTTCCAAGTTGAGCTATTAATGCATATTAATGATCCCAAACTTGTACTCATAGACTCAACATGGAAGATGTTTAGGTTAGTATAAGTACACAAATACATTAATTTGACGTAGGGAGGTAGGTGAGGAGTTGATTTCATTTTGAACTTTGCCAAAACCTGTAATTAATATTGCACGAGTGAGTATTTAGGTAAATAGGTAAGATACTGAATTGTACCTACCTCTGTATTTTGATTAAATTCCACCATTTTTCGTCCCATTGCAATTTCTCGGTCAATCAGCTAGGTACTGGAAAACAAGCATTTTACTTTTTACATTATGTTTTTGGTGGGATTTCACTTATTTTTGTACAAACGTGGGTACCTATTGATTTACTTTAATAGTTTTTTTTTTATTTTAGATTTTTTTTTCCTTTTTAGGAGTAGCGTTTTTAATATTACAACTCTTTCTTTTACTTTTTTCCGGTTTTGATTCTACTGTACAAAACAGTAGATTAATATTACGATTAAATAAGTTTTTAAATACTAAAACTTTGAGTAGGGTACACCATTTTTATACGGCAGAACCCCGATTATCGGAAACTCAATTATTCGGATACAGGGTGCGAATTCGTGAGATCGAATTTGTTTCAACACGCTCGATACGTAGGAGCTACGCTAACGTTTGCATTTTTGATTGAGATTTAATCTTGAAATAATATCGTATAAAATGACGATTTATATCCAATATTAGGCCCGATTAATGTAATCGTTATTAAATGAATCGGGCCTAATTTTGGATTATTGTTCGTTTTAAGACATCAATAGATTAATGTCTATCTCTGGTAATAATCAAATTAGCAGACACGTCGTATCATAATGTATTATGTATCTTGCAAATGCCACTTGTAAAGTACCTTTTCACACCTCATGCTCGTCAAAGCCGAATTATTCGTCGTATAAGCCCCACGAAAAGCAAGACATTATATCCCTTGGCAAAAAGCGGGTTATAATATTGTATGGAATTTCATTGTCACCCGCCGGGCAATAATGTAATTTCACTTTATTGCTATGACGATAAAGTCTAACTTCGTTAAGCAAAATGTGTAAGCACCTCCCAAAAATCGTCTCTTTGTCCTGGTATCTATAATTCCTGGTATTTTAGTAAAGTTATGGTGATTTTTAACATTAAGAATACCTAACTAACAAAATTTGGGAAAATCAGTACTACCAACACCATTTATTGGCGAGTAGTTGGACATAGGTACTTTAATTAAATATTACATTGCCCTTTATATTTTATGTCAACTATTAACGCTTTAACACTAAAGCCATCTGACTACGTAGGAAACATACTATGCATTAAGCTAGCCCTTGACGGCCCCCTATCCCGCGGCAGACCAAAGAAGCAATGGCTAGATATCGTGAAGGTTGACATGAGTGTGAATGGGCTTACAGTAGATGATGCCCAGGATCGCGCAAAGTGGAGGAAATGTAGCAGGACGGGATAACGCTAGGTAGAAGAAGAGAATTTACAACACTATTAATTTACTGCAATAAATATTATCTACTAAATATGTATTACTAAGCCTGTTTTTTATTGTCTCGCATAGGGTGAGAAAGAGTGAAGTAGAGTATATACCTCGGCCACCTCGGGAATAAAACTGTTTTTGTCTTGGGCGCTTAAATCCCTCACAGCACTCAGGACTTAGTCTTAATTCCCTCGCTTCGCTCGGGAAATAAATCTATAACTCCCTCGCTGCGCTCGGGAGTAAAACTGGGAGTCCTTCGTTACGTTCAGGATTCAATGTCGAGCCCGTGACATAAAACAGTGCTTTATCCCCTTGGTGTATAATCTACTATTTCACTTGGATGTAGGTACATATTAGGTACCTACGCATGTGCTGATGATGAAAAAAATCCGTTTAAATTTTTTACAGCTAGTGGCTAATATAATTTTATAGTTTAACCATAACATCGAACAAATCGAGTCGTTTAACAAATTATAAGCTTTCTAGTCCTTAATTTTTGCAATGTTCACAGGAAAGACTCGAACTTAATTACTCTGTATGACCTAGATGCTAATTAGCTTCAGATACTTTACAAAATAATCCCACGAACTGAAAATGTGCCCCATTTCATTCCGCTCTGTTTCTAATAATTTTCACTGGCGCCGACTTTGATTAAATTAAGTAATAGCACTGCGTTTATGGGCGTACGGCGGGAGTCCCACAAATTCACTCGTCGCTTAAGGAAATTTCTTAACAAATTATGTTACGCACAAGACGATTCATAAAGTGATTCAGTCCCTGGCTGGGTGCGTTCACACGGCGCGGTTATTATATACGCAGCCGTTACGTCGCTAGAGCAGAGATAGCAAGGATGAAATGGAGTGTCGAGGCGTCGTAATTTGTAAGGACTCGAATTAAATTACTTACAGAATAATGATGCCCTCTGTCGTCTTAATATGGCGGAACTGAAGTGGGTTGCGCTTTTTTCTGGAAGTTTGCTCATAAATTTTGGAAAAGAATGCCCTCTTGTCTGCACAAAAAATAAGGGTTTTAAAATTGTTAGCGCAGTGGCGTGTTTACGAACGGCCATTTAAATGTTTAATTGTGACCCTTCCATTAACTGATTGGGGTGTAACTGGAGCCGTTTAAGTGTGAGAGTAGGAAAAATATACGTACCATACTAAGTTTATCAATTAGAAAATACCTCTCTCTTTCTGCTATAGGCATATGATAGTTATAGTGATGCTGATGATACCTAACTAATTATTGAAATGCAGCAACCAACTCTTTCGTCATTATCTCTGTGTACTTACATGTACACGGGGCAAGTAACAAACAATTTATTGTAGCAGCGAGTACATGATACTTTAAAGAATGCGTTTAGTTTCAATAAATTACCATTGGGAAATCCAGAAGGTTCCTTCATATTTGTTGAATTCATAAAGAAGAGAGGTGCAGATAAAGTCAACGAGATATCCGAAGAACTCTTTCACAATTTGACTTTAAGTTTCAGATCAAATCTGAGTTCGAAACATGTCTTGTATGAGTAAAATGTTATCTTATTCTGAACATTCGTTAAACATATTAAAGGGACTGGAATATCTGATAATGTCAGAATTTAGGCGCTGAACGTACCCAAAACTTTTTCTTTGATATAAAACACCAGAGTTCAGGTATCGTGCATATTACTTTGATACGAGAAACTAAACATCTCTAAAGTTTCCTTTTCAACGCAGATTAAGCTCTAAGATTTTGTAAGCGAGTAACAGTATAGGATCCTTTGAAGATTTCTTCAATTTGCACGCTTCAAGTGATTCTAGACTATTAGAATTAAGAAATGTCATGATCAATATAAGGCCGCAGGGCAACTTGTGGCGAGCTGTTGGGGAGTAACGACCCCACGGACCCGAGTGCGTCCGAGTCTGTCAGGGTCCCCGCCTCCGGCGTGTCTTCGTCGGTCGGAGTGGAACCCCAAGGCGACCCGTAGGACTCTCAGCTCTGCTCTGCTTGCCTTAACTGGCCGTCCAGAGAGGAGTCGTCAGAGCTATATGCTCCAGGGGTGGAAGAGTAAATTTGCGTAAGTCGCGAGTTGGTGCAGCGGCTGTCAAGCCATTGCGCAGAAAGCGATGTACACCTCTCTACACTCCTGAGCCGCCTACACCGGTGTGGCCCCTGTCTCTTGTGACGGCATTTACGGGGGCCCATCTAGTCGGCGGCGTGTCACCGCCTGCCTCGATAGCAAAGAGAAATCATTGTTATGGCAGGTGTCCGGACCTCTATAGTTCTATCTCTGATCCACCCATCCTTTATCATCATAGCCCGTTAGTCTTTTCCATTATTTCTCAATACTCTCTATACGCCTGCTGGGACCGGCTTACGGATATCTATTGATGTGCCCGTGAATGGGTTGTAGCAGTTGTACAACACAGCAAAGTTCTCCAAAGGGCCTCTACGTGTTGGATCTATATCCTCGCTCAAGCCTATCAAAAACCGGGACTTGTCAAGCGTGATTCTCAAGGAGATACAAATTAACAAAATAATCAAACAAATTAAAATCATTCATGGGTTTCATTAATGTAATCCTTAATCATGCTTTACGACGTTTTTTAAGTAACGCTTAATTATGAACACACAGATAAAATAAAATTAAAAAATAGGAATATAGGTACTTACAAACATTTGTTAGTTAATACTAGAAGTCAAGGTGCATTCAGACAAAACGAGCATTCGCTGTTCTATCCCCCACTCTACGAAATCAACGAATCACGTTTTGTGTAACGATCGAATTTCGTAGAGTAGGGGGTTAGAATAGCGAATGCTCGTTTGGTCTGAATGCACCTTCACAGTGGCACGGACAAAATATAGCTAGGGACTTCCACTCGATATTATGTTATCGAAAAGTTATTCTTTTTTTTAATCTAAATTAGGCTTAGTTGTAAAGCAGCCGACGCTTAAGCTCGGGATGGAAATTAATTGGATATGATAACAGTTGTAAAAGTTTTTTTTTATATATATTATTTGTTTTCAAAACTACAATTTATGTACATAGATTAAATCTAACTAATCTACTTAACCTAACCTATATCTAAAATTGGCCCTTGTGGCATTGTACCGAGGATGCTGGCGGCATTTCCTCGCTGTATCGCAATACTGATGCGTTATGCGAGGAAGTCGCCAGCTCTTCGGTCTTTAGTTACATCAACCAGACGTTTCGCTATCTCAGCAAACAATTTGCGTGCGCTGGGGCCCCATGAACCTAGAGTTTCTATGCCAAACGGTACAAAATCGTACTCTTTGCCGAGGCCCTTATATATTACGTTTTAAAAAATCGGCATTTTCAGCCGCAGCGGCTGCCTTAAACGTAGTTCGTTGAATATGGGACGGTGCCAGGGTGTCTACGCAAGTAGCATCCCATACCAACATCCGTCCCAAGCTCCAAGGAACCAAAGACACACCAAGGTCTCTTACCATCATCCCTAATAATACCATTAGGCTCAAAAAGAGCAGGTACGTTGATCGTGGCAAGAGACCTGCGGATTATGTCGTTAAGGGTCGCATGTCTGGAAATACGGCCTGCGCTTTTTTGACAACTTAGTCCGTGGTGTCCCAGTCGGTCCACGTCTGTGCCACAACAGCATAAGTGAGGGGTACATACCGCGGCCCCGAGTCTCAGGCCGGTTGCGAGCCTAAGAGAGGCCGGATCCAGAAAAGTACCAGTCGAAGGATGGGCATGCAGCCAGTACATGCAGCAGAATTTTTAGAAGGGCAAGCAATTTTGAATGCATTTTTGGCGTCCTCCAAACCCGCAGTCTCACAGTTAATAGGCAGATTAGGATCTTTCCTGTGAAAAAAGCTGAATTTTATAATTCATAAAAAATTGTAATGAACATATTTTATTTATTTTCTATTTGTCCGCTAAAGTTATCACTTATCAGCTAATGTGCAATGTAATTTTGAAATAAGTAGGTATTCAGCTATCGATGAATTTAATATCGAAAGCAAGTTCCTAATTGTCATTATTGCCACTGCGACTTCTATGTCTAGTAGTAATGGTATACTTGTACAATTATTATATTCTCTATTATACCTACCGTAGGTATACTCAAGGGATAACATTTTCTGTATAGATGCGGAAAGTTTACCAGATATTCTCCCTGGATGGCGGTACATAAAAGCAATTGAAAGCTACACACTCGTTGAAACTCTCGTTCGTTTTTTGTCAATCAGGCTTGAAATCAACGGCTGCCGTTCGCATGGTGGTTCGTTTAAGCGCCGGTCAATATCTAACTCCCTAAAAATACGAATCTACGAGTTGGCACAGTAATGCGCGACGGGTCGTGATACAAAACTGAAATCTTTAGCAAATCAAGTAGTTATGTGTCTACTATCCACGTGTTGTTAACCCTTAGGTGCATACAGTATCAAAAACGATATGACCGAAACGACACATATCGAAATAAGTAATCAATTGTAACTGTCACACTGAGCAACAGAGTTCTAATTAGCATCGCTTGTTTACTTACGTCATTTCAGAAATAAAATATGTGATACCATATGCACCTAAGGGTTAAGTTTCCAATAATATATATATTTTTTTATATATATTCTACCGTCGATTGGTGTACAACTGTACATTTATACGAATTATATGTATGTCTAGATTGTCTAGAAGCGTCTATTTTGTGGCGCTCTATGTCTGTGTATAATGTATCACCTGTCCTTAATTTTTATATATCCATGAATAAACTATTATTCTATTCTATTCCTGTACTCGTAGCAAAATTGAAGGAAATTATTGCTTGATATCAATCTGCGTTGAAAACGAAACGAAAATTTGTATACATATTATATGTATCTATTTACCTACGTGAGCCTCTTTAGTCCCACTGCCCCTTCTTTTGTCGCGTACTACCACTGAATGTGTTCAAGTGTCACTGATCATTTATTTATCGACGAGTAAAGACGGGCAGCAGCATCATCATAATACACACTATTGCATTGTTCACCCGCTTGCCCAGTGTGGCGATTTTGGGCATTTACCTCCTATACGGATATGCTAAGAGCCTGTTGTCCAGCAGTGGACTGATATAGTCTGATGATGTGAGGACCGAATATTATTGCTTATGAATAGGTACCTGGGCAGTTCTCCGCAGAAAAATTCTCCCCGAACAAATTTTGTGACTAGTGGTAACTTAGTGCTAGTGCTTCATTTTGAGACTTACGTGGTCCTACTACTCTTAAATTACAATTTTATATTGAAGGCACACCTCAAAATACGTTATGTAGCGAAATATTCGAAATTACAAAAATAGGGCTGGAGCTGACAATGATGAAAAGTGGTCAACAATGACGAAATCTTAAACAGAGGTTTCAAATTAATTGATTTAGTTATAAAATGATAGGTATCGGAATTTTTAGACAGGTGGAAGTTACAACGTATACTTATTACTATCGTGTTGAAGCTGATTTTCAGTTACGAAACAAACGATGAAATATTCTTATGATTGGTTTAATAATAACAAAATACATAAAATAGAAAAATCTTTCTTTTTACTTATTTACTACATATTTGGGTACTAAATAGTGTTCATCATCATCACTCGAAAGACCCCAAAGATTGCCACAATGACCGGTCCTGTGCCACCCGCATCCAGCGGACTCTTGCGACCTTCACCAGGTCATCAGTCCACCTTGTAGGGGGCCTACCCACGCTGCTCCTTCCGGTAAGTGGCCGCCACTCGAGAACCTTTTTGCCCCAACGGCCATCGGTTATACGCGCAATGTGCCCCGCCCACTGCCGCTTCAGTTTAGCGATTCGGAGAGCTATATCGGTTACTTTGGTTCTGTTGCGGATGGTCTCATTTCTAATCCAATCTCACAGCGAGACTCCTACCTTAGCCGTCACCCATTGGGTGACTTTGAGCCTTCTTATGAGGTCCATTGTAAGCGACCACGTTTCAGTACCGTATGTCTTCACTGGCAACAGACACCGATCAAAGTCTTCAAACACTACATAATATTGGACGAAAAGATATGTCGTAGCTTCCCGAACGCTGCCCAACCGAGTCGGATTCGACGATTGACCTCTTTCTCGAAGTTGGACCTACCTAACTGGACAGTTTGTCCTAGGTATATATAGTCGTCTACAACTTTGAGTGTAGTCTCCGATTATTACGGAAGTTGGTGCTACATGGGAATTTGACATGATTTTCGTCTTATCCGTGTTCATTCTAAGACCAACTCGCTCGGAGGCTCTACTGAGGTCAACGAGTATATTAGTACTCAGTCCTCCAAGGTCTCAGCCAAGACTACTACGAGTATATCGTCAGCGAATCGAAGGTGAGTGAGGTACTCGCCGTTTATGTTGATACCCAGCCTTCTCCATTCCAGAGTCTTAAAAACATCCTCCAGTGCAGCGGTAAATAGCTTAGGGGAGATCTCCTTGCCTAACTCCACGCTGCAGCAGAATAGGCTTCGAGTTCTGATCTTGGCGTCGGACTGACATAGCGGCGCTCTCGCACAAATACCTACACACTTCGATATATGTAGCGGTAGTCGACTTGGCACCGTTAGAGAGACTGTACTGACCAGGTTTCGATCGAATCGAAGGCTTTCTAGTTTCTTGTAGTCCACAAACGCTAAACAGAGGGGCAGGTTATATTCTTCGGTTCTCTATGTATAACCTGACGAAGCATAAGGATGTGGTCTACGGTACTAAAGCCGCTTCGGAAACCGGCTTGTTCAGGAGGCTGGAAGTCATCAAGCCTGCGTGCATGACGATTCGTAATGACTCTTGAAAACAGCTTATAGACATAACTCAGAAGTGGGATGGGTCGGTAGTTCTTCAATAAAACGTTGTCACCTTTTTTTTAAGAACAGTACCACCACACCTCTGTTCCATGCCTTTGGTGTTCTCTCTTCCAGTAAGATGGAATTGAACAACTTCTGAAGGGCCGTAAGGATCGGTATACCACCCACCTTCAGAAGCTCAGCTGTAATTCCGTCCTCCCCAGACGCCTTGTTATTTTTGAGCTGTTCAAGAGCCATTCTAATCTCGCACAGGCTGATGTCCGGGATGTCTTCTGTATAGTGTCGGGTCAGTCTAGCTCTGAGGTCTTCCTCTAGATCAACTTCGGGTCTGCTAGTTGACGTATACAGCTGTCCATAAAAAGCCTCTATCTCACTCAGCAGCTCAGATTTGGATGTGACGATACTACTACCATCCTCAGTCTTTAATTTGGCGAGTTGGCTTTGCCCAACACAGATCCCTTGCAAAAATTTTAGAGCTCTTGTTTCGCTCGATGGCCTCTTTTCGTCGATCCGCAGTGTTCGTGTGTTATACGTTGCCAGGGCCAGGGGTCGTTGGTGGTGGTAGCCGGATAGTTTCAATAATAAAGTCGTAATATATGAGATTCATTTGTTATTAAATCTCTTTCTAGTATACAAGAATCTTCATAAAGACCTTAAACAAAATAAATATACAATTAGTAAAATAGGTACCTAGTATAAGTTTTTTACAACTCTATCAGCCCAACCGACCGACAATAAGGTCCCTTTCCCAAGATAATGTCACATTTACAAGCACTTTTTTTTTACTATTCAGGCTGAAATACCTATGCCTTAAATTAATCACTTTTGTTTCATATTTCTTTAGTCATTATTTGATTATTTTTATACACCAACATCATTATGGGACGCAGTTATCATTGTAGGCTCTGAGATTTATCATTGTAGTCTACAGGTGTCATTGTTGTCTCTCTTAATTTCGTCTACAATGACGCAGCCGACAATGACAAAAATTATGAAACCTCTCGAGACACGTTTTTATTTGAAAGTACACTAAAAGAACGCATCTTAACACGATTAAACCTAGTTTGGCTTCAATATCAATGAGAAGTTACTTTATTACAATGCATATTTACTAACGTATGCACTAAGACAACAATGACAACAAAATTGACAAAACTGGAAGAAGTATGTTTGGCGACTTACCTTGTCGCAACGTCGCACTTGTCACCCATCCGCCGGTTGTGAGTCGACTTAGAGGCGGGGGGTAAACACCGGGGGCCATGTTTTGGGTGTTCGGAGCTTTTCGTTTTACGGAAAATCCAAAAACAAGATCTATCGCTGACAATGACGTTATTTTTTTTCACATTTTTCAATTTTGATTTTGATACTCTTTTTCTTAGAATTCTGATATTTTTTTTATTTCATTATGTGTAGTGTATATTAACGAAGACGTGTGTATGAGTTTTTCTTCATATTTAGTTGCAGTTTGGAACTTAATAAACATATATGACGAGTAACAAGTTTTTCCCTTGTAAAAACGGCCGATTTTTCAAATTTTTATCGAATAACTATTTATTAAGAAGATCAATCTTGAAACCGTTCCGATAGGTTTTCTGTTGATTAATGTAGTATTTTTTAAAAATGAGAGTATGCGTAAATGTTGCAATTGTTAAAAGTTATTTGAAGGAACACAAAAAATGACCCTTTCGGAGAACTGCCCACCTACATATTCGTCGATTTCTTCCTATTCTGCTATTATCTAATTAAGTATTTACTATACTTACCGTGCCGTAATATAATATTAATTATTCAGTGATATTGACAACGCATACTCTACACATATGATCCAGTTACTTGTACAAGTGTCTAACAAACCGCTGAAAAACTCTACAGTTATTCAGGCTCTTGCAGTACGATAGTGCTCGGCTGGCTCTACAGCCTGCTACAGCATGTACAAGTGTTTCGGTTCGAGGGAGATACAAAATTGGATTTTCAATATTCTACTATTGCAGGGAAACTGTTTCCTAATCAATAGAAGGCAATATAATTTAAACTTTCGTCTGACATAATAACTAACCCCCTTATTCATAAACGTTTGCTAACTTAACAAGCCGCTAATAATTGTTTGTCCCTTTCGGTCTTAACCATGTGTCGATAAGAGCAAAAGGGACAAACAATTGTTAGCGGCTTGTTAAGTTAGCAAACGTTTATGAATAAGGGGGTATAAATATAATTAAATGGTTAAACTCACGCGTATTTAAACTACGTGCGACATGTTTCGGAGAGCCTAGGTCTCTATTATCAAGCACTGAGCCCGCGTTCATGCCAAGTGACTAGCGAGCGCGGCGCGTAGTGTTTAATTATATTTTCAGTTTTAATAGAAGGCCTCCTGAAAAATCTTCACACGAAAACAAATCGAGCATTTTCCGACTTCTCGATTCTCGACACGACGAAAAACGTGAGTGACGAAGTACGCGTGAAATATAATTTTAGTATGAAGTGTATAAAACGAGATATTGAAGACTAAACAAAAAAATGTACGAGAATCCGTCGAGATATGTCACGTGTAAACAAGAAACCAAGGTCAGATGCCAGAAAAATGTGTCAAACATTTACAACATGAGCAACATTATTAATAAATTCACCTGTTTAAAATAATAATTGTTCGCACCTTTAAAACATACCTACGTACCAATTTCTTTGGAAACAGAAACATGCTGTTCCGTGTTAGGTGTTATTAACACAGGGTCCCGACATTTACAAAGGGCAAAACGTCGAGTGCAAAGTTGTAAACAATTTTGTGTTACAATAAGTGCTCGATGAATGAATGGCTCACAAATGTGCTACAAAACTAGCGTACGACAGGATACATTTTATTTAGCGAAGCAGAAAAACGTTCATATGACACACAGAAATGCCCTAGAAGAATTTAAACTTCATATTAAATGAAATGTCTGTTTAGTGTGTAGCTATCTATCATAATGAATTCCAATACATATTGTGCTCGGTAGGGGGAGCAACCATCACCGATGAAAGATTTCAGAATAATGTGAGTGATAAACAACATAATTATTACTCTGTTAGCTACACGTAAACCATAATATTAATTTATTCATAATTCAAATGCCATAGCGCAACCGAAAACGTCTATTCAAAAAACATTCAACTACTGTGTACAATACTTATAGCATCACATTCTGTGGCCGTACCATGAGCTGCAACGGCGTTATTGCGCGTTTACTTTCTTTCCGGCTCGCTCACGCCAATCCGTGAGTACGAGCGGGATGGATAGAAAGTAAACGCGCGTTAATAATGTAGCGGAATCTCATGGTAGAGCTACTGTTCACAAGTTATTGTTCTCCATTTACTATAAATCTGTACGCAACGTACGTGGCGTGAACTAAAGCCCTAGTGACTTAAAGTTCCAACGACATAAAAGTTGTAGAGATAAGACGCACCATGCAACGATATCAAGTTACAGAACTTACATGTATGTATAGCAAACCCTTTGTGTGGTCGAATTGACCACAGCTGCAAGTTAAAACTCTGGTTAACATTCCTACTGTGGCTAACCGTCCCGTTTTGAAAGGAACGTCCGGTGGCGCGGTGACCCTAATGCGGCTCGTTTGTTCTCATGACACACTGACTTAAACCTATAACTTACATTTTCTACGGTTATTTTTAACAATACTGCCTGTGCTAGCCATTTTACCTTAAATAATAGTTGTTTTACAGCTTCCTTTCTCAGAAATTATATTGAATAGTAACCTATTTTAAGCTTGCTAATGAGATTAACGCCAATCGTTATGAATTAATTCAACCTTTAAAGTAACTTTAACTAAAATTTAAAGACCGTAACTTAAAGCAAAATAAGTTTGTTTGCGCCTAATTTCGCGAGTTGTTAACACCTGAACCTATTAAAGCAATCGTCCGCTTCATTACACCCCGAGTAGTACTCACAATAATACGTACCGATTTAAACTGAGCTCCGCTAATCTTCAAACTACCCTCATTAGAAGCCGATTTGGTATTCGAGGGAGCTCTTCTTTAAATGGCTAGGTTATTACCAAAGGTGTTTATGGTTAATATACCACCTTATTACTAACGGTTGAGATTAACACGCTTCGCACGAAAATTGGTGGAATTGGATTTCAGTATTAGGTAATCAACGAGGTATTTAGCTATATTACCTACTATTCCTATTGTTTCCCACTAATACAAGTGAATTAACTTTGATTTTCATTTTGTCCTGCAGCGTAAGTATAAGTATGAGCAATCTCCTGCCGAAATTAAAGAGAATAATACGAGTAAGCTAATGGAATATTTAAGGCCATTGTAGATTTGATGGAATGTTTCACGAGCTCGAAAAGAGTGCGACTGATGAAATAATGTCGGTGTTAAGATGCATGCAGACCAAACGAGCATTCGCTATTCTAATTTCGCGTGATTCGTTGATTTCGTAGAGTGGGGGATAGAATAGCGAATGCTCGTTTGGTCTGAATGCACCTTTACTACACTGCACTGCACTGTTACAAATCTTCTAAAACATCACTTTTTTAAGAAACTCGAGCTTACCGTTCAAAACTGTAATTTGAAAAAATATCAACTAAGTAGAGAAGTATCTGCTACTATTGTGAAACAATTGTGCATCACTTTTAAGAGTTCACTAAGTATATGAACAAATAGTTACAGTTATAAATGTTCAGTTATGTGGTAGAGAGGTTAACCGCAACATTAGGTGTAATTATTTAAGCTTAATAATTCTTGGGTTTACGGCTGAGCTGTGAGAGTTCGGCAGCCTGCTTGAGTAATAGTATCTTATTGCTTGAAGTTGAATTACTTACGTCCAGCCTATCCATTAAAAATAAGTGCCCTGTTTGAAGTTAACCTTTTGGACGCTAACGACTGATATATTGGCACCGCAGGTTCAACACCAAAGACCGATATATACCTAAGTCAAGATCCACAGAGCAATATAAACCTACACGCATGTGCGCAAAGTTCAAATTCAGTTTTAACGTTTTGGTAACGTGGCGTCTCAGTGACAGCTTTTGTATTTGACGCGGCTTCGAGAAGGTTAACTTGTTACTTTACTAAACTGTGACAGACTAACAGAAAGACAAAAATGTCGGATCCTAAATATAAGAGCGCCGATTTCCCTATTTTATTAAATAATACAACGGAGTTCTTATTTTAATTTCTTAACATTACACTTTCAAAATTTAGTTAAGATTATTTCAGAGGAAGAAACAGCAGAGAGTGAAACCTTAATTTCAGAGCGTTCGCAGATAGTGTGATGCTAACAGCAGATTTGCCACGAGTTGGCAAGTAACGGTTTACTCAATACTACGTAAAGCAGTCTATCACGTTCGCACTGATGTATTGGAGCGAGACTACTTTTGTTGGACTACTTTACGTATCGAGTAAACGCTATCGCAACCGTTACTTGCAAACTGATGATAAACTGCTAAAGTAGGGACAGGGTGTACTGTAAGAAAACTGTAAATTTCATAATTATAGAAAAACTTGTCAATTGTATTATATTTTAGCTATGATTTCTGGCTTTGCACATTATCCAGAAGGCTTTCAATTAGCTTGTGCCTAACTACAATATCTTTTCTAAACATTTTTCCTTTTTTTGTCTGCAAAGTTCTTTATGAGGCCGTCGTCAATATATCTGTCCTTTCGTCTCGTCTTCCTTTAGTTATTCTTAACTTATCCTCACTCGTTGCTGGTGCTGATATCGCTTTAGATGCCAAAAAGACTAAGAATTATTTGTGTAGGATTTAATGATTTATTTGTGACTCATAGAAACTCCACGTAATATTTTGTCCAAAGCTTCTAGGGTAAGTATATTATTGAAAGACTTGGAAATTCAGAATTGATCACTTCTGCTGGACGTGAAAAAGTGTAGCCAGGAATGAAAGAAAGCTTGTAAAAGTTGATTTCGAAGAAATCCGGGAGAAACTGTACCTACAGTGAATATTGAAATTGCAAGAGCACAAAAAAGGATAAAAGTAAACTTAGGTAATAGTAGAGGCCTTTGTCCAGCAGTGAACTGATCATACTGACTATAGGCAGATGATGTGAGGATGTGATGTGGCACTCTTTATATTTTCTGATCTAAACGTGTCCCCTTTTCCCATACCTACTTTTAATCCTGTAATCGAATCGACATGACAGGTCGTAAGCTCTGAGATTAAAATTCGGATTTCAGGTTGCTCTCCTCACACAGGCGCGCCACATCGACACAGGAATTGTATATAAAATGTTCTTGGAGCTCCTGATATGATATACCTAGGTACCATTGCTTTAGAATAGGCATCAGTGGCATCACAACATACATCACATCATCAGCCTATGTTAGTCCACAGCTGGAGGTAGGCCTCTCCTATTTAACTATATGGCATTAAGTTCGCCTTTTGTACGTTAAGTTTTACTTTTGTGCAATAAAGTTTAAATAAATAAATAGAGACACATAAGGTAAATGCCCATAATCGCCACGCTGGGCAAGCGGGTCGGCGATCGCAGTAATGTGTATATGTGTATGTGAATAGGCATAGTGATTTTTTATTTATTATGTTTTAAATTTAATTTAATAAAATCTTTGTTTACAATTCCGTACAATTTATAAGTAAACCTAAACTGATCTAAGTATTCTACAAACGTTATTACATTATTTTGTATTTGTGCAATACATTTTCAATAAATAAATCATATTAACATAAGAAGGTAAATTATAACTTACCCTTGTAAAATAAATTAAGAACTATTTACTAACACGCTAAATAACATGAATGGTTAAAGACCGAGAAGGAAGTTTTCAAGTCAATCTAACATTGACTTGCCACATGTACATACAAGAGCTAGAAAGTCGATCTAATCGCAAGATAAGTCAGGGCAATCGGAACAGTAATATCTCAATGAACAAGACAATCGGCGATTCAAAATGGAGGAGTTAATTCCGAGGACTACGATTAACGCTCTAAGCACGGCGCCGCTAAAATGTGGTGATTTTAAATAAGAACAAAGGTTAGGTACTAACAACAAGATTGTAAATGTAGGTACGTAAATACTTATAGCCAAGCCGCTACTTTATTTCAGAATAGAACTGAAACATAAATTAAACTTTCAAATGATTACAATAAAAATCTAAAAGTATTGCAACATAGGTATTTTTGTATGATTCATAGGTACTCAGAATCGTGAGCTTTCGATCGTATTGGAGAACATTTTTGTCCCAAAATTTAATACATTTTTCGTTTGTTCATTCCGTTGTCACCATACAAAATGTATGGAGAAATTACGGTAACGGAATAGAAAAAAATGTTCTCCTATCGGGATCGAAATAGCTCACGGTTCTAAGTGGAAATCATATTAAAAGTTCCTAAACAAAGGGGGGACAACTAAAAAAATGGCCTAATTCAAGTACTGTTTTCACAGTCAGCATCAAAAGTAACTACGCACCACTCTGTCTAAAACCATGTGCATAGTTACGTTTGACGCAGGCGGTTCTACTTAAATAACTTATATATTTGTTCATCTCAAACGGGAAAAAGTTAATTTACTTTTTTCGTTTTTATTTTTTTGGGATCTTGAATAATCACCCTCCAGTTTTCGTTATCCAGAATAAACGACTTGGCAAATTCCCATCGGCACAAAAGTCACTGAAACATTCTAATAATCGTAATGTACCTATCGGTTGAGAGTCCGCTGTATATTGAGATTCGTCCTCAATAATCCTCATACTGAAATATTGCTTGCTACCAAACACACGTTGCCGAGATTTACCTATAGATTTTAACTAGAGAAGTATTTAGACGGAAGAGTAGGCAGTATCCCCAGGGTTTTCCTTTCGGCTCAGTAGCCCAATAGCGGCCGATGGATTTTTGGCAAAATAACGGTTTCATGGAGTGACATTTTAATGGCATCGGCTTCGCCGTGCCAAGCAGATCTTGATAAGCCATTTTCCTGTTATGCTATTCATGCTTATGTTGCTTGGATTTTGCGTAAGGATTAGACGGGTTTTTAATGATCGGGATTTACATTTTAAGGAGGCTTTCGTCAGAAGGCGAAAGGAACACATGTTTATAGAAGAAAATATAATTATCATTTAACAAAAAAACATGATTTTAACCTTAGATAATACCCAGTATCTCTCGCACTCACATGTCAGTGTACGTATTTGGTACCATATTCTATAACGTACATTCAATAGAAAAAATCAGTTGAATTGAGAATCTCCTCTAGTAGGAGTTCAAGACATTAGGCGGTTAATCTTGACTTTGACTGTTTTTAGTGAAACAACGTAATATGACAAATAAAGAGAAAATTTAGTAATTCACTGACTTTGAAGAGAATAAAACTAGAATTAGAAGAAGTGGCTTTACCAGTTTATCTTTAAATATATTTCATGTTTTTGGAGAGTTAGTCTATTTGAATTGAACAACCTGCCGAATAAATGGGTTGTTCAGAATAAAACTCCTGTATTGGCTATATTTCGAAGTAAACATTCAATCGGATTCAAAAAGCTCGTGATTTTTAAAGTCATTTAAAAATAGGACATAGCCGGGCTAAAGGCATAACCAACTATTTCGTTAATTTTTTTTAACAAACAGCTTTCTATGCTCTTGGCATAAAAACTGCCAAGTTCAAAGAAATGATTATTTTGTTCTTCCCGGCTAAATGCTATACCACTTTCTTTCTAAAGATAGCGGAATGTGAGCAAAACAGTATCCCGAAAATATAGTGGCACGATGGTAAATAAATGAAATGAGGATATAATATCCGCTCGACTTACGCGAGCGTAGTTTATGTTTCGGATTACCATGTAGGTAGGTAGTTAATACATTGTATCCCGACAGAATAAATGGATCCCAGAGGAATACTAAAAGTCCGTGCTAATAGCAGAAGTAGGTAAGCCTACGGTGATGACACAAAGCCATATGACGGCTACCGTACTGCTTTTTTTCAATAATATAAAAGTAATTTATTTAAATGAATATTTCACATCATATCAAATGCCACAGGTTTCGTCAAAATATCATGCATAGGTGTAACATATTACGCATCGGAATGTTGTTGTACAGTAGCCAGGTTTCTCACAAATATCTGAACAAGCCCCTATTGTCATGGCGTCAGAGTGCATGTCAACGTATTATTGAACACCATGACCGCTACGATATATCTGATGGCGACTGGCGAGTGTTTGTGATATAGGTAATTAGGTAATAAGAAATTAGTTACGTACTTATACTTATGGGTTAGCCGGTAGTCGTGGAATGTCGGTCAAATTATATTATATTTAGGTACTTACCTACCTGCTACTTTATTGGCCTAGCGCGGTTATCATCAATTTATTTAGGTACTGTAGATTACCTGTATTGAAGGAATAAATATTACCTTTGGCCGCCGAGGTCGTGTTTCGATTTCCCTAGTCTTAGCACTTATATATCGCAATATCGTCAGTTGTAATATGAATTAATGTAACCACCAAAATGACGAAATTGATTTAAGTAAACCGTTCGACTCCAAAATTTCCTGCTCTATCGAACGTATATAAAATATTGATATCCAGAAAAAAATGTCGAATACGTTAACAAAAACTTTGCCATTTTATTAGGTTTCTACGTTTTTTATTAATGTAAGTAAAGGTTTCAAAAAATCATAGATAATATTTTAACGTAAGTACGAATTTGTAAGTACAAAATATGTCCTTCCTAATGTACTCACCATATTTTTATAAATGTCAATGCTGTAAACGCCATCTGTATTGGAAGGCTCATAACGTCGCTGTGCCTACAAAAGTCGCTAAGTAGGTATGTGTTTTTTCGATTTTTGGATTTTAACGCCATTTTGAATCTAATTTCAATATCTATACGCTCCAAAAACTGCGGTGAGGCTATCTTTAATAGTTCAGGATTTATGAATTTTAGCTATGTGATATCCATATATTGAATTCTCTTACTAAAAACAGTAAGTGCAAAAATTACATGACAGTTTTATATAAAACTATGAGTGACTTCTTATAATGGGGCCCGTTATGTGGTTTTAGGCAAGTAGCGGGAATTTTTTATAAATTAAATAAGAACAAACATGACCCTATATGTACTTTTCCGCACATAGCGATTCGTAGACTATGCTTTAGACAAAGTCTTACGACACTTGGCGAAATTTTCCTGTGACTATTATTACTAAAACATGTTTTTTTTGCATTATTGAAGAACCATATCTTTTATAAAAATAACTATGTGACAAATATTACCATGATGTGTCAAATTTTGTAACTAGTTATTTTTCATCACACTTGCTGTCTAAGCGGGCCATTGCTTGCGCGCGTAGCGGGAGTAATGGAAAAGTGATATTCCCTAGGGAGTAATAGAAATGTCAGTACGTCATTTAATAATATTATGTCTTAAAACTTATTTTTTTGTCGGCAAGTGTGATGAAAAACATTGTATGCATCACGGTAGGTAAGCGGAATACTAACTCGAGTCATAAAAGCCCTCCGCCTAACGGCGTCGGGCTTCTAATACTCTCGTTAGTAATTCCGTACTTACCTCCCTTACTTACTATTAACCAAGTTAAAATAGCTGTTAATATTACAATATTAGTAATATTACCAATAACATGTCACATAGCCGTTTTTGTTTCAGTCGTCCAAAGGCTCTATTATCTATTATTATACAGGGTGTTTGGTTAGCGGTGTCGGAGCTTTTAAGGGCTTAAACTACAATCAATTTCATCGATAAATTACCATACATTTTTTATTTTGCGCCAACGATAATTAAATGGCGGCCATTTTAAAATTTCAAACAGACGAATACGGGCGCACGTGGTATTTCTGGAATTATACGTTCGTTATCGGTCCTATCCCTGCGAAAAAATCTCGTTAGAGAGCTCATTAGATAAGCAAAATAATTAAGCTAATCATTTGACTCAACTATTTGAATAACAAGGCTAAAAAAAATTTTTACAATTAAGAATAGTAAAAAATTCACCTTAATTTTTCAATTAATTTAATTTTGCATGAAAACTAGGTCGTTAAGATAGGTTTTTGGTGTTGCTATTTATTAGTACAGTATGTTAGCTAAAAAATAACACCATAATTACAGTTATACCTTAAGTACTTTAGGAATTACAAGTGCTCAAACATACACTAAAACAGCTGCATTTAGCGTTCCCGATGCAAAATCCATAAACAAATGAATGTCAGCAGTGTACTGACTAGTGAAGTGGCCGCCTTCCATCCATCCAGTGCATGTTTGAGCACTTCTAATTCCTAAAGTACTTAAGGTATAACTGTAATTATGGTGTTGTGTTTTAGCTAACATCCTGTACTAACAAATAACAACACCAAAAACCTATCTTAACGACCTAGTTTTCATGAAAAATTAAATTAATTGAAAAATTAAGGTGAATTTATTACTATTTAAAAAAAAAATAATTTTTAGCCTTGTTGTTCAAATAGTTGAGTCAAATGATTAGCTTAATTAGTTTGCTTATCTAATGAGCTCTCTAACGAGATTTTTTTTGCAAGGATAGGACCGATAACAAACGTATAATTCCAGAAATATCACGTGCGCCCGTATTCGTCTGTTTGAAATTTGAAAATGGCCGCCATTTAATTATCGTTGGCGCAAAATAAAAAATGTATAGTAATTTATCGATGAAATTGATTGTAGTTTAAGCCCTTAAAAGCTCCGACACCGCTAACCAAACACCCTGTATAATAATAGATAATAGAACCTTTGGACGACTGAAACAAAAACGGCTATGTGACATGTTATTGGTAATATTAATTTTTCTCGTTAAAAAACTGAGATTTATATTTAGAAAATACATAAAAATACGTAAAACTGAACATATTTATCAAAATCAAATATTGGCTTACTTTGAGTGAACAAGATTCAAAATAAACAGTTTTTTGTGTCTCCTGTAAAGTAGCAATAAAACACATAGCGACTTTTGTAGGAACAGCGACGATAAGTAATTCGGTTTCAATTTGTGAGTTACACTAAATTACGAAATCCACTATTAATGATTTTCATTAAATTATTAACGTATCTCCAATTTTTTTTAAATATCAGCCATTTCCTGAACTACAACTGTGGTCACAGTTAGTAACTGTGAGTCAAATAGACCTCTCAACAATAAAACAAACAAGATAAACATAATTTCAATAGGATAATTAACTAAAAAGATACAACATACCTACTTTGTAAATGTCAAATTTGTTTTTGGGTCCTCAAAAATCGTCATTTGGTGGTTACATTAATTGATATTATAACTGACGATATAGGAGTGTGTTTACATCATGCAGGTTTTTATTGAAACCAAGTATTTTGAACCAAGGACTAATTTT
>JALPQI010007932.1:0-47849 GCA_025490895.1 Thaumatotibia leucotreta | reverse complement strand
AATTATGACATTGTAGTCGTTCTTACATACACGAATTTATCGTCAATTTAAGATCTATGATCTATGGACCTACCTAGTGAAAATAGAATATTTGGATTCCACGTGCGTGAATTAGTCAAAAAACTAGTATGACAAAAATGCTAAAAATTGTGTCGCCATCTTGAATCTTCAAATGAACCCTAAATTCGGGTTCCACGTATGTGAATTAGTCGAAAACGAGTATAATGATGAAAATTGCGTAGGTAGGTACAAAATTCAATAACATGCAAAAAAAGGACGCCGCCGTCTTGGATCTTACAATGGATTCTAAATTCGGGTCTCACGTATGTAAATTAGTCAAAAACGAGTACAATGACAAAAAATGACAAAAAAAAGAAAAAAAATTGTGCCGCCATCTTGGATCTTAAAATGGACCCCAAATTCGGGTTCCACCTATGTGTATTAGTCGAAAACGAGTACAATGACAAAAATGACAAAAAAAGAAAAAATTTGTGCCGCCATCTTGGATCTTAAAATGGACCCTAAATTCGGGTTCCACGTATGTGTTTTTAGTCGAAAACGAGTACAATGACAAAAATGACAAAAAAAAAGAAAAAAATTGTGCCGCCATCTTGGATCTTAAAATGGACCCTAAATTCGGGTTCCACGTATGGGTATTAGTCGAAAACGAGTACAATGACAAAAATGACAAAAAAAAAGAAAAAAAATGTGCCGCCATCTTGGATCTTAAAATGAACCCTAAATTCGGGTTCCACGTATGTGTATTAGTCGAAAACGAGTATAATGACAAAAATGACAAAAAAAGAGAAGAAAATTTGGCCGCCATCTTGGATCTTAAAATGGACCCTAAATTCGGGTTCCACGTATGAGTATTAGTCGAAAACGAGTACAATGACAAAAATGACAAAAAAAAGAAAAAAATTGTGCCGCCATCTTGGATCTTAAAATGAACCCTAAATTCGGGTTCCACGTATGTGTTTTAGTCGAAAACGAGTACAATGACAAAAATGACAAAAAAAAGAAAAAAAATGTGCCGCCATCTTGGATCTTAAAATGAACCCTAAATTCGGGTTCCACGTATGTGTTTTAGTCGAAAACGAGTACAATGACAAAATTGACAAAAAAAAGAAAAAAAATTGTGCCGCCGTCTTGGATCTTAAAATGGACCCTAAATTCGGGTTCCACGTATGTGTTTTAGTCGAAAACGAGTACAATGACAAAAATGACAAAAAAAAAGAAAAAAATTGTGCCGCCATCTTGGATCTTAAAATGGACCCTAAATTCGGGTTCCACGTATGAGTATTAGTCGAAAACGAGTACAATGACAAAAATGACAAAAAAAAGAAAAAAATTGTGCCGCCATCTTGGATCTTAAAATGAACCCTAAATTCGGGTTCCACGTATGTGTTTTAGTCGAAAACGAGTACAATGACAAAAATGACAAAAAAAATAAAAAAAATGTGCCGCCATCTTGGATCTTAAAATGAACCCTAAATTCGGGTTCCACGTATGTGTTTTAGTCGAAAACGAGTACAATGACAAAAATGACAAAAAAAAGAAAAAAATTGTGCCGCCATCTTGGATCTTAAAATGGACCCTAAATTCGGGTTCCACGTATGTGTTTTAGTCGAAAACGAGTACAATGACAAAAATGACAAAAAAAAAGAAAAAAATTGTGCCGCCATCTTGGATCTAAAAATGGACCCTAAATTCGGATTCCACGTATGTGAATTAGTCGAAATCGAGTATAATGACAAAAATTGCAAAAATGTGTCGCCATCTTGGATCTAATGGACCCTACAGTCGGATTCCGACTGTACATACCTGTATCATCATCATCATCATCATATCAGCCGAAAGACGTCCACTGCTGAACATAGGCCTCCCCCAAAGATTGCCACAATGACCGGTCCTGCGCCACCCGCATCCAGCGGACTCCTGCGACCTTCACCAGGCCATCGGTCCACCTTGTGGGGGGCCTACCCACGCTACGCCTTCCGGTACGCGGCCGCCACTCAAGAACCTTCCCGCCCCAACGGCCATCGGTTCTACGCGCAATGTGCCCCGCCCACTGCCACTTCAGTTTAGCGATTCGGAGTGAAAATAATATTAAAATTCGCACGTCCTAACATTAAAGTAATTAAAAAGTAATCTAGAAGTATGGTCAACGATTCCAGTAATTTTGAATCGACATGTTGATTCCAAAGTATTAGTAATGCTAATATGCTATAGATTATTACTGACTCCTTCATACGTCATTGTAATATTCCGTTTCACGACATTACATTACAAGTAATATGCTACCCATAAGTACATTACAAAGTAAAATCAAGTAATATTGTAATCGGGAATTGATTACGAAATGCCCAACTCTGCACCACGATACAGGAGTGTACAAATGGAGGATTTTGAAAGTAAAGACTTTTGTAATGAAGCCTCTTTTATTCATATTTTTTTTTATTTGTAATTTTTTATTATTTTTTTTATAATATTTAATGTGTGCCAAGTAACCACGTTTAGAGATTTACCCCCCCCTTCGGTCCCTTTCGGTCTTAACAATGTGTCCATAAGAGCAAAAGGGACAAACAATTATTAGCGGCTTGTTAAGTTAACATACGTTTACGAATAAGGGGGTTAGTATTCAGTGTGTATTAATAATATTAATTAATGCGTTCAGATATTCATAATAATATTATTATCCATTCCGAACCTTAACATTCAGTATGTTGGTGAATATTTTATAATTGTGACGTTTAGATACAGGTATTGAGTATCTTTATCTGGTATAATAATTAGTCAAATTCGTTTTGTTTTTCGCCAGACGCCGATTATATACCATTTGCCGATGAGATCGACTTGAAAGACCTTTTTATGGGTGATGATTATTTTATTACCTTTTCTACTCACTTCATAAACAGATGCTCTTCTTTCATGTTATTGGAAATAGTAAACAGTATAATTACTAATCATTATCTGGTAATACTTCATTGGTAACGGTTCTTAATATTGATTTAATTGTCAACACCATTTCACATTACAATCTGAGAAACGTGCATTATTATGTTTTGGGAGTTGTGTAGTTCTACAACGCACTTTTAAACGCCACTTTTAAACCATTACTGCAATACTAAATTAAACTTAGTATGTACAATAAAATAGTACATACTGCGACCATATATAACATGGACGTCTAACGCCAGCTCAAAAATGCCCCCAAGATCAATTGTTCAATTTTGCCAAGATGGGCAACACATCCGTGATGCTTTGAAGAGAGGGTGACACTTGTAAACTAAAATTCAGGGCCGTTTTTGAAAGGCAATTTAGTATTGCGTGCGGCTTCCATGTTTTATTTGTTCGTAGAGTACATACTATTAAAGGGGTAAGTAGTAGAATTTATATTACGGTTCCAATTTTAATAATTTATAATAACACCTATACACTACAGTGTGCATTAAAGGGTTAATTGGTTTTGTGTAGTGTGGATGCACCGTGGGTTTTTCACTTTTGATCCAATTGAAATTTATCAATAACCAACTAGATAGAAGGAGAGATATTTGACTTAGACGTTTTATGCGGCGATAGATCGAGAGGTCTCTATAAATTCGATTTTTTTCTGCCTTGCCCCTTTATCAAAAACATGTATAAATGGAAGGTCTTGTCTAAATAGTGATGTTAAAAAGAGACTTCCACTAATATTATATGTTGTTGATAAAAGTGCCTCGATCACATTTTTGTTTGGCCTTTGAGTTCATACTGAACACAAAACAGCAATAGAATCATAGATATTGTTTTTCTAGAGCTCAAGTATTATATTAGTTGTAATTTAACACCTGTTAGAAAAATACTTGAGAAATAAGAAAGATAAATTTGCTTGTAAATTTGTAGCGTTATTAATCTAACCACTTTTATTTTCAATAAGAACACTTTAAGCTGTTGGTTCACATCTACTGCTAACTGTATACCATCTGCATACGACATCTACATGCGAATATCGCTTACAAACGCAACTTTTTTGAGAATGCTAAAAATCGATTTGTACCTAACTAAAACTCTTTGAGGGTCAATTTTTTTTTGTTGTGGCCTGTCAAGTCACCCAGGGGACAAATCATGTAAATTTCAATATTATTCTGTGATTTTAAGGGTGACGCGGGAGAACGTAACCATAGCAACGAGTGACATAAAAAGCTTGATTTATTGACCCTTAAATTCATAAATTAAATTGTGCTATACAAGTACAAGGAGGCCAAAAGATGAGAACATTTTTGTTGCGTTTGAGGTTTCTGGACGCAGAATAGAGGCCTCTCAGACCCCTTAGGATGTTTTAGAAAGTTTCAAAAGGGTAGTTTTTTTTAATACGTAGTTATCTTCTAGGCGCTACTTAGAATTGCTATTTCAGAAATTTAAACTTATTATAAAAAAGAGCTTATTCTGCTTCCCAAAACCTCACTGGCAGTGGGAATGCATTTATTGCAAGAAGCGTTTGTATGTAATCTGATGAAATGCACGTAGGGTATCACAAATCTAACTTTCCAACTTGAAATCACAGGTTACATCGACTTTGTACATACAAAAACAACGTAAACTTTCTATATTCTGAATTGACATCCCCTTTGATTCTTAATCGAATAAAGTAATAGGGTTTTCTCAAACTAGTAATGAAATATTATTACGTACGTCAAATTGGACCTGGACCATGTCGCTGGATCGATGAATGTTGTAGATTCGTTTGTGTACTATGATATTGACTTTCGATTTTATTATTACATTGCAAGTTTGAGAAAAGCTTCGGTCAATCACTTTTTTTTGTTGTTATTCTGTCACGTCAGCCAGGGGACAATTGCTGCATAGTTTGCGAGAAGTGTCCTACAAGCTCTACTATCACGATTATAGTCTTGAAGTGAGATTTCTAAGAATGAACTTTTGACAGTTTAGAATTGACCCTTATATCTATGACGTTAAGGCTATCGAAAAAATGGTGAGTCCTACCCTCATATTAATATGGATTAATATATAACTGTCAAAAGTTCATTCTTAGAAATTACAGACTATAGTGGGTGACCCACCTTGGAAATGCTACATAACTGTCAAAAAATTCAAAGGGGTGATCTAGGAGAACGTAATAGTAACGAGTGACATATAAAAAGGGCCTACTTACTAATACCTACTTACTAACTGCCGACGTGTGCAGTAAAGTACTATTGTTGAGTAATAGTGAAAACGTAAATTTTTCAGATGTGGATCACCGGAATCTAATATCCCTCACGCACCAGGCGCCGCGTGCGCCGGCGCCGCCCATCAATCTCGATCAAGTAAGTATACTCGATACTCGTATATATAAAAAAAAAACAATATATATGGCAGACTTTTCATAGGATTTGACATATTTGACACATATCGTGAAACACGGTCGCAGAGATATTTTTACGGTAATACTAGTAAACCCGTTATTAGTTAATATAACATTAGTTAATATAAAAAATACCAGTTATTAGTTAATATAACTGGTTTTATCCAAAATTATGTTAGGTACTTAAATTATTAAAACATGCATGTAGTCCATATTTGTAGGTGGCCCATTAAGGAAAGGGATTATTAACTCCAGAATAATCCATGTCTGTATTTTAGTCACATTTAGTAACATAATTTTGCATAAAAACAGAGTTACTCAGGAGACCGTAACCAAGGTAATATCAGACCGAAAAAAGTTTATTCACCCAAATGTATCCAATAATTTTAACTAAAAATGTACGTGAACTCAAGTTTTAAGTTTTTAAGTTGGTGATAAAACCAAGATTGTGTTCTGAAAGTGCGTGATTATGAAAAAATGTAAGTGCATTGTAATACTCATCACAATGTACACTCTACTTTCTTACAAAGATAATTAGTATAATTATTGATATTTTCAGGACTACAGAGTGCCGCCAATGATTCCGCCGACGGACATCGTAGAAAGTGTCGACATGGACCTATCCGAGGACGAGGACCAGCGTAAGATTACTTTTCGTCTTATATCTCACTGCAACTCATCTTATTCACTCTGTGACATTTGGGTCGGGAGCAGAAGTGAACAGGGTACTAGGGTTGGTCACACTGGGCAACTTTCATTATGAAGACAACCAAGAAATTGCGAGTCAATTACGAGTCTTTTTTTCGCGAATTCTTGGTTGCCTCCATGGGAGCGTTCAAGTATTACGTAACGCAATTTTGAAGATTTTTGAGTAGTATAGTAGTATTTTATAGGTAAGACCATGGATGCTTAGCCAAGTTGCCAATCGCTAACGCTTAGTAGCGTATCGTAGTTTTCCCTCTCTATCACTCTTTCATGTTAGTGCGACAAAGACAGAGCTGCCTTTCGTTTACGATTGACGATTAACCGTTAGCGATTGGCAACTTGTCTAAGCACCCATGGGCCTTAAGAGGTTATAAATTCCGGTGGTTATTAAACAGCCATTCTGTTGTAAAATCTCAACTTTAACACACAACATGTTTTCAGAAGGCATGTTCCCCAGCCAACCGGTGAACGACCGGCGCAACAGCTTCAACAACAACAAAGTGTTAGTCGGCGGCGACAACGGCAAGCAACACAATCTAGTCCGTATCAACAGCACGGGCAGCGACCGGGGGCCCAGCCCCCTCGTCCCCCCAGGTCCCCCAGGTCCCCCAGGGCCCCCAGGTCCCCTGTCGGCCCCCGCGCGCCCCATGCCGAACCCCTTCGACAACATGCCCCCAGATCTCAAATTCAACATGTCCCAGAAATTTCCACAAGAGTACCAGGACGACAGAAATACAGAGGAGGATGACGCGTACGAGGAAGACCTAAGAAGTCGCGGTCTAGAAAACCCCAATATGAGAAACCCTTCCCCGCCGTTCGAGGATTTCAGGGACGATTGGAACCAGCCCAGGTTCCCCAATAACAGGTATCCTAGGAACTGGATGCCTCGGGACATGAGACCTAGGTTCAGTCCCCAGCAGTTTCGCCCTCGGCCGCCGAACAATCGGTGGATGGGGCCTCCGCCGCAGAGGTTCTGGTGATAGTGACGTGCGCGGTTTGACGTTTATTGAACTTTGGCGTGTTTTGGCTACGTTTTTGACAGTTTCGAGTAGGACAACTGCGGAAAACTGAGGATTCGTCTCTCTCATTCTAATGACGCCTTCGTTGCAGTGACAGAGAAAAATCCTCGAAATTTACGGAGTTCAATTTTCGCGGTAAACCTGTAAATAGCGTAATGTTCGGCCGCTATGACGTCAATAGTGACACCTGTCATTTCATTATGTGTCAAAAAGTGACATTTTTGACAGTTAATGCACTGAACTGACAGCTGTCAAGATTGACTTCATAACGGCCGGGCATTAAACCTTGTGAGGTATCGAAGTTGTTTAGCTATACGAGGATACTGAATTTAAAAGACTGCATGTTATATTTCCTACAAACAATGTGGATTATGAAATTAAGAAAAATATTTATGTATTTTTCTGTTAAAATCGGCGTTGTTTTTAGGAAAAATGTGTTGGTTATCAGTGTCAGATTTTCAGGAAAATCAATATACTAAGCAAATATATCTATCAGTTTCGGAAGCCCATCAAGCCTCAATCTCGAATATTTTGGATAGGTTCGTAGCCTTAAAAAAGAATAATGATAAAGTAATCCCTTAACCAGTGAAAAACCGATAATTTGTAGTGGATCAGATGCAGTAAATGTTTGTCACAAGAAATGTAATTCGTGTTGTATTTTATATCAGTGGCCTTATCTTATTTTTAAGGCTGAGTTTATATTTTAAAATTTGTTGCTGGCATTATATCACGATGGCCATAAATCTAAAGTATGTTTAGGTAATTATTGTAATTCCATAAATAGATGTGGAGCCAAAGTACAAAATTTTAAGAATTGGCCATTTTGTATTGAATGCAATTTCGTATGAAATCCTGGAATGCTTTTGTGGAATGAATAGTGTCATTTAGTTTCATTGCTTTTCGTCACAATTGAATATAGAATAAAATTTAAATCCGACCTTTTTCAAAAATAAGAACACGAATTCGCTCGGAATTTCGGAAATTACACTAAATAAATACAAAATTTGGTGTTGTGAATTGTATGATTTCATACAACATGCATACATAATCAAATTGATTCTATTATTTGAGATTTAGCAATTTGAAAATTGTTATAAAGACGAATAATAGTGAATGCGTATTCGTGTGTAATCGGTACAAAAAATTTACAAGACCTTATTAAGTATTGAGCAAAATTTGTGAACCGCACATTTTGTACACTAATATAATAAGGGCCATTGAATGAATATTGATGCTACATTCTGAATATGATTTCAATTTGTAGTTTCCCTGCGGACCAATTGAAAATCAATTTTGTGAAAATTTATCACATTCTTAATCAGAATGCAGTCTCAAAATTCATGTTATTTCTTACAAGCTATTTATAACATGAATTCCGATAATTTGTGTTGCGGCATTTCAAAATTTGTATAATTCCAAGCAAGTTTTTATTTTTGACAGTATGGAATAAATATCAAATCAGTGCACCAAATTTTAAGGATTCACCTAATTCTGATATGCGCTGGTTTGTTGTACAACAGTCAATAATTATTTACCATAAAAATATCTTGTACAGAACTCATGATCATGAGGTAGTTAAATCATATTGAAAATCGATATTTCATTCTGACTTGAATTTGTAAATACGAATAAGTCATACTCAATTTTGTGAAAAATGTGGTTTGTAAAATACGCGCCAAGTTTAAATGCAATACGTATGTGTTAATAGAGTGAATGTACATAGTTATTTGAAGAGTTTATCGAAATCACATCCGTGGTTTTTGTAATTTTATGTATGATGCAACATACACAACTTGTTTCTAGCTACATGTTTTCTTCTAGTCTATAACACCCGCTATTATTTTAAACTCTTAAAGATTTATTTTATGTTGTAAAATAAATGTTATTATACATTAGGGGTTAGGTGTGGGATTTATATTTAACATTGTGTTTTAAGCGAAAAGGAAAACCGAGAAAAACAGTTAAGGTCGATTTATAAGAGTTGACGCTGATTTAGTACACTACGACTTATTTTATACTAAATTTGTGCCAGATCCTATAAATCGATCTGTAGGCTTAGCATATGAATGGTTTCACGATGTGCTCTTTCCTATTAATGCTTATATATGTAGCTGTAAAAAACGGGAAATCTATCTTGTGGCCACATACTGTCGAACCAATCATGTGCTATGCCTTCTGTAACTTATTTTATATAGTTCTAGCGATTAATTAATCGCTTAATTTGAGAACTGTAGAGTTTATATATATTTGTTTTCTGGTTTGATTCGCTTTAAGACTTAGCTGAGGGATATAAAAGCAAATGTTTTATAGCATCACCTGACGTTTATAAACCCAGTCCGTATGAATTAAGGAACATATTCAAGTGCGCCGCTATAGAATGTAAAATAGAAACTCGCAGTTTCCTAAAAAATAGGTAGTTTAGGTATTAAAATAACGTTTGCTTTTGCTTATAAAATAAAGCTTAACAATAAGGTTGTATTTATTTTGTCTCTGTAGATTTCTATTCGAACTTGGCCTGTTATTTCCGTGCATTTTTGTTTGACTTTCCCCCTCTAAATTATCCTTTGATATTTTACTTTTTATATTTGTCTAAATTGTAGGTTTAAACTACGTATGAGTTGGCTAAATCATCCCATCCGAAAAACAAAAATATCCCATTTTCTAAACAAATATCACTAAAAATCTTGCTTATCAACTTATTACAGGATTTAGCATACATTTCGAGTCTATGTTGTGAATTGTAGTCATCGCATAGGAAGTCAAATTGACACCTGTCAGTAAATAATTTGCCTAACCTTAACCTTTTGGACGCCAAAGACTGATATATGCGCACCTCAGGTCCAATACCAACGATCTATAATATTTCTGAAGATAAGTCACTGTTCACAGAGCTTAAACTTAGAGCTTAGGTTTTGCACGCAGTTTTGCATTTAACATGATGTCGAGAAGGTTAAAGTTAATTTCAGGGTTATTTTTTCTATTCAATTGACAGGTCCTGTGTTTTGTCGCTTTGTGCAATAGCTAAAATAAACGTACCTATATCCTAATCCGAACATAATTGCGCCACGCATCTTCAATCTAATAAATTCAATTCTATATAGGGAATATATAATTATATATATAAAAAAAACTGGATTTGTCAGAGTTTGAAGATACGTATAAGTACGACACAATTGGTCCTTAGTGGCAATCGATTTGAACTCTATAAACAATAGTGCCCTAAATTATTTTAAAGGATTACAAGGGTATTATATGTAGGTATAGTCCATTTCAAATACGAAGGCCCGATGCCACTCGAAACTTTTGTCATTTAATTGGTCCACTACAAATTGGCACGTGTCGTACGTATACCGATGTATGCATAAAATATCACGCCACAAAAGGGTCTGGCCAGGTATCTTGCTATCACTGATCCTTTTGGATCTTATCAATTTGAACCGGGCCTTCGTATTTGAAATGGACTTTACTATTGTAGAAGCATTACATGAAGACATCTACTTTTTGTCCCTTACGTGACACTACGGTAGCTACCCTAACAAAAGTGCTAGCTGCTAAGAAACAATATAAAAGCCTTGTTGTGATATTATTCCGTTACTCAAGTCTCAAACTGAGTAATAATATGAGTGCCTATTTTAATTTCTCCAAAGTATTCAAGATTATTCTCGAAAAAGTTTGTAGTTTTGTACAATTGGATCAAATCTTCGATATTAATAAAATTTGATGAGCTGGTAGAGGCAATGATGCTGAGCAAGATCCACCACATTTCCCAAAATATTTGTATGAAACATTCCTTCTTTGTTACCAAAAATGTATAGGAATATCACTATCAGAGGAAACTAACATATTCTAAAAAAGGAAACTCGGTGCTCAGAGTAAACTGTCCTTCAAGCCCATGCTTCACGAGCATTTATTGTCAAAGTTGCGTGACTGATTATCTTCATGGTATTTAATTGTGGGTACACTTGTATGTATATATGTAGGTATGTGTATGGTATGAAATATATGTGGAAGTCTCTTAGGTATCTGTATTTTTAGACAGTAATAGTTTTGTGTATTTTACGATTTTCTAGCCTGCACCTATCAAACCTCTCTTTTTGGCCCAGTTTCCGCCATTTGTACTTTCATTTTGTGCAATACATACATCATCAGCCTATCATAGTCCACTGCTGGATGTAGGCCTCTCTTATTAACAAACACCGGTTTCGCGGGGGCAAATCTGTACTGACGTTTAATAGTGCGAGGACACATTAAACTAATTTTATTATTTGATATCGATAAAAATGACGTAGGTACAACCGTTGTGTAATTTCAAGAATTTTAATGAAGAATAAAACTACATACACAAAAATAAAGTTTTTAAGGAATTAACTATCTTTAATATTTAATATAATTTCGAAAATATACAATCAACATTTTTTCTACTTTTTCAGACTTTAATCTTTGTCGCCTGGGTGACAATATCCATTTTAGTCATGATAATAAAAAGCCGCTTTCATCCATGTTACCCAACGTATTATCGTCGTCTGTGGTGGCAAAGAAACGTTTAGTAACATTTGATGAAATATTTTTATTCATTTAGGTGATTTCAGAAATACCTTTTTTATATAAGCAATTAAATCATTTACAGCAGGAAACAATAATCGCACTTTTCATTCCAGGAAGGTGAATGATCTTTTTTCTTGCGTGGCATTTTTAGCCATCTTAAGAAACAAAAAGGTAGATTTAAGTAATTGATCGAAATGCAAAATAATATTGTTGTAGGTACTAGATAAATTATTCAACGATTCAATGGTTGTCAAAAGTGACTCGACACACAGTCAATGTCAGATATCGGATGTTTATAGTTGCGATAAGTATAAATGAAAGAGGTTTACACATAGTTAAACGTATTCCAACTTAGCCATTAATTTAGTTATGATAATGATGGTTAAAAATTTATTTTTATTGATGTCGATAAACTAAGTCGATATTTAATGAATCACTAGCACTGGTACATTTTTGCCCCCGCGAAACCGGTGTTTGCTTATTAACTATGCGCATGTACGCATTAGGAGGTAAATGCCCATAATCGCCACGCTGGGCAAGCGGATTGGCGATCGCAGTAATGTGTCCACTATGATGACGCTGCTGCCCATCATCAATATTTTATCAAATAATGGTTAGTGACACTTCAACCCCTTAGTCGATTCTTACGACACACGCAGGAGGAGTTGGGGTGGTGACAAATGTATTCTTACTGCCGTCACCACACGGCTAAGAATAATGTGCAATAAATAAACTTCTATACAAACTTTCTGGTACATTTTGGGAAATGTGGATCTTGCTCAGCATCATTGACTTGACCGGCCTACCAATTTTTATCATTATCCAGGACGTGATCCAAATGTACAAACTTTTTGAGTATTGCTCTCAACATGCAGCGTCTCTTTGGTGGCGTTTTCATGGAATGCTTTCTCCTTTTTCCAAATCTGAATATGATACCTTTTGGAAGCCAACGACTGATATATTGGCACCGCAGGTTCAACGCCAAAGACCGATATATAATTCGTGGACTACAGAGCAATATAGACCTACAGTCATGTGCGCAAAATTCAATTTCAGTTTTGTCATTTTGTTGACATGGTATTTGACATGGCGTCCAAAAGGTTAAACAGATTACCACTATTTTTGTCTGTAGAATGTAGATATAATTAGCCGTAATGGAGTTCATCAACTATTACTCGTCTCTTGTTCCGTTGCTATGGCTACGGTGGTAACGAATTGCGAACACTAATAGACGTAATCTGACAGGCCAAAGGAAACAAAAATCTACATCACGGCTATAAACGTCATGTCCATTAACGTGTTAAAGCGTTGTTTTAGCCTTTTGAATGAAACAATTTGCTGTGCTTTGACGCCGAGGGGGTTGAAACATAAATTGTAACAACAAAAAATGCCAATAAAGATAAGGCTATTTTTCAATACATTTTCATCAAAAAATAAATGACGTCAAATGCTGAAATGCAAACTTTAAAGTCCGGTAATAACAAAGTTGGGTACATTACAATATGGGTGAATCAATTTTTTTGTCTGTTATTGCCATAGTTACGGTCACCTGAGTCACGCTGGTTTTATGCAAAATTATGACACTTAAGTTATGTAAGCATGCATGTAGTGCATGTTTGTAGATGGCCCATTAAGGAACGGACTTGACAACACCAGAAAAATGCATGATTGGATAGTTTAAGCAGCACTATTTTGCATAAAACCAGCGTGACTCAGGCGACCGTAACCATAGCAATAACATACAGAAAAAAGTTGATTCACCTATATACAATGGCAGAAAAAAAACATAAATTAGGCAATTCCATTCTCTCATTAATTTAACTATGGGTACTAAGTTGCTTATTCATAAACGTTTAAGTACCAACTTAGCAAGCCGGTAAGTATTGTTGTCCCTTTCGGTCTTATCAATATGTCTAGGTATAGGACCGAAAGGGACAAACAATACTTAGCTTAGGGGGCTAGTGTCTAATAATAAATCTATAAATAGGTATAAATATAATTTATGTAATAAAAATATTTCGAGCCGTCTCATATGCTATATTATTATTTGTTACATAGAATAGGCATTAAGGCTTATGATGAAAAAAATACTTGGCCAAAATCGAAAATAACATTGGACTATAATGAAAGTATAGGTATCTACGGTTCGTGAGTAGAAAACAAGAAATAATGTAAATAAATAAGGCTGACTTTCCATAGTTTGACGTCTTTGACACATACCGTAAAACACGTTCGCAGATATATTTTTACGTTAATACTAAAATATCAGTAATTTTAGCTAAAAATGTTTGTGAACTCAAGGTTTAAGTAAGTTGGTTATAAACCAAAATTGTGTTCTAAAAGTACGTGATTATGAAATAACGCACGTTTTTACGTTTGTTTACATTTTTCTTGTTTCCTACTGAACGTTATAGGTAGTGATGGTTTCGACCGAGGGGGAGATTAATTAAAAGGTTATAAAATTATGATGCATAGTTATTTTATGCAATCCATACTTAATTAACTTTACCATATGCAATGCATGCTTAACTAGGTACTGTAGGGCTTACAATTCGAATATTCGAAAACTTGTTCAGTCTATTTTAGTATTCGAATATGTAATAAGACATGCGATATCCGAATATTTGAATCACTATCACTGCCTACATAGTATTAAATAAAGTCACTTTTTCTGTCCCTATGTCCTTTTGTACGCTTAAATCTTTAAAACTACGCAACGGATTTTGATGAGATTTTTTTTAATAGGTAGAGTAATTCAAGTGGAAGGTTTTTATGTAGGTATGGTACCCGTGCGAGTCGCTAGTATTTTTTATAAATTGAAAATAATTTAAACAATTATATTTTAGCAATTACGCTTACTTTGCATTCCTCATGAAAGCTATTACATAAAACTAATATGGGGACTTTTTACGAAGTTTCGGGAGATACTGGTACATGTACCGTAGTGAAACATGGATTCCCAAAATGGACCAAACGGATAGTGCTGATATACCTGCATTGTGATAATCTCTAGTTATCTTTGTTGAACTCTGTAGGATATCACGTCTTATTAAAATATTAGACGTAAATATGCAAAAGAAAGTAATTTTATCAACAATTTCAACTTTTTATTACAAATGAAGGGTCCACGGAAAGAACATGTTTAGCCAATTCAAATTACAGAAGGAAAAACCACCTTACTTTTAACAGAATAAGGTGTGAATTTGCCCTGATTTTTTTAAGCACTGGACATCTTTTTTCTGTGGATCCTTCATATATTATGAAAACTTCGAATATCTCAAAATAAAAAACCGTATATTCCATTACCTGAAACTCGAATATTTGCAAACCCTAGTACTGCTCTATTGCTGTAGTCTTTGGTCTTAGGTAGATTTGCAGAATTCGATATTTATAAAAATGTAGGTATGCCTATTATTCGAGATGCGAGTTTCTATTTTACTAAACATTCTATAGTTTAAATCCGAACACCTAACCCAAAAACAAAGAAAATCCAGGGTACCTAAGAGCCCGTGGTCGTCTGTCTGTACCTTGTACAGTCAAGGGCAAAATAACGTGTATATAAAATGCTGAAAAATTTGGCTGAGAACATTTTAATTCTGTGTAATAACAACGTCGTAACATTATAAGAGGATTCTTTCAATACATATTTTTGCACTTGACTATACACTGTATAATCGAATAAGTGGAACCCTAGGCACCGTGTCGAAGTAACGTAACCAACTTTTTTCTTTCTGTTATTGCCATGGATACGGTCACCTAAGTCACGCTGGTTTTATGCATAATTATGCTACTTAAACTATGCAACCACTCACTTCATTTCGGGAACTGTGGGACCAGGATGCGTAGCCAAGATGACAATCGCTAACGCTTAATCGTCAGTCGTAATCGAAAGGCAGCTAACTGTCTTTGTCGCACTAATATGAAAGAGTGACAGAGAGGGAAAACTACGATACGCTACTAAGCGTTAGCGATTGGCAACTTGGCTAAGCATCCAGCTTTCACTCTTATTTTACAAGGCAATAAAGTTCAACCACCATTTCAAAGCAAGTAAAATACCAACTCAGGATAATTACATTACCAACAGGCCTAGCCAAGATGCGATTCGACAATCGTATACGATAAGGTCGATAAGCGATAAGTCACGTGACCATAATAATGTACCTCAATGGTCATGTGAGCGTTCGAATCTCATTCCTATATTCCCCCTTCCTTTTTATTTTATTTATTTGGGGCATCAACAGCAATACTTAATATAAATTTAGGTATTACTTATCGCTTATAGGATACGATTGCAAAATGGCATTTGGCTAGGCCTGCAGCGGCCCTACCGCGAAAAACGAAATTCGTAAATTTCGAGGATTTGTCTCTCTCACTCTAATGACGTCTTTGTTTGAGTGACAGAGAAAAATCCTCGAAATTTACGAATTTCTATATTCGCGGTAGTAGGCCAGAACCAGTAGCCGTACCATGAGTTGAAAAGTTAAAGATACGTTAGGATTTACTTATGTAAAGCATTCTATGGCGCTAGCATTATATTAGCGCGATGGCCTGCTTTTTACGTATCGAGAAAAACCTAACGTTTACCGATGTTTTTGCAAAGTCATGGTACAGTTACTGAAGATGATTTGCCTATTTGAACTATGTATAAAAAAAATATGGCGATATACCTATAAAAACGGCTGTATTCAAAAAAATTACTTGGTACGCTCGAGTATTAAAAAGTAAATACATACTTCAAAATATTTAAATATAGTAATGTCGAAATATAGAAATGATTTTGATTACAACCACTGATCAAAAATGTCTGCACTCACAATTATGAAACAAGACAATAATATGCTATCTTTATGTTCCGTCTCAAATCAGTAGCAATCAGCGTCAAATACACCATATATTATTTAGTACGGTGTACCGAACTTGGCTACTTTGACCGCTACAAACTATTTGACGCTGACTGTAGGTACGCGAAGTCATTTTTATACTGTATCGTCATAATTATTATCTATTATCGTTATAAAACTGACAACAACATCGCCGAAACCAAGGTTTGGCCTAGCTTGTTAATTGGTCGAATACATATCACACCTTCGGTTTGCGGATGACATCGTTATTTTGTCTGAATCGCTGGAGGGATTAACGGAGATGCTGCAGAGCCTAGCTGATTCTTCCAGACGTGTGGGCTTGTGGATGAATTTGGATAAGACCAAAATCATGTTCAATTCATTCGTAAGCCCGGCACCGGTTACCATCGACAATGTTAGCATCGAAGTTGTTCACGAGTACACCTACCTAGGACAGATCGTTCAGCTAGACAGAAACAACTTCGATAAGGAAGCTAACAGAAAAATGCAGCTGGGCTGGGCAGCATATGGGAAGCTTCGTCACATCTTCGAGTCGTCACTGCCTCAGTGCCTTAAGTCCAGGGTCTTCGACCAGTGCGTCCTTCCGGTCCTCACTTACGGGGCCGAAACGTGGACTCTTACAAAAGGTCTCGTTCACAAACTCCAAGTTACTCAGCGAGCTATGGAGAGGCTATGCTCGGAGTTTCTCTGATGGACAAAATCCGCAATCAGGATATCCGTCGAAGAACCAAGGTCACCGACATAGCAACGAGGGTAAGCAAACTGAAGTGGCAGGGGGCGGGACATGTTTGTCGAAGAGCCGATGGCCGATGGAGCAGACGAGTTTTGGAGTGGAGACCGCGAACGACTCGCCCGGTGGGCCGCCCTCCGCAGATGGACCGACGATCTAAAGAAAGTGGCGGGAAGTGGTTGGATGCGGAGAGCTGAGGACCGAGTATGGTGGCGCGAATTGGGGAAGGCCTATGTCCAGCAGTGGACGACTATGGGCTGATGATGATGATGATGATGATGATGATGATGAAGGTTGTTGTCTTGGAGGCAGCCGGAGGAAAATGGTAGTGCCTATGGGAGAATATTTTTTTCTGTTTATTATTTTCCATGGTTACGGTCACGTGAGTCACGCTGGTTTTATGCAAAATTATGCAAACATGCATTTTTATGGTATAATCCCGTCGTTTATGAGATAATGAGCCACCTACACACGTGGACTACATGCGTGTTTGCCTAATTATAATTCTGCATAAAACCAGCGTAACTCGGGTGACCGTAACCATGGCAATGACAGACAGGAAAAAGTTAATTCATCCCTACACTTTTAGTTCCTGGAGGTAAGTAGGGTAAATTGCTAGTAACTGGCCACTCTCCAGTAACAGGATACCTTATATAAAAATAAACTCTATATGCCTATAGTTAGGATTCATTTTAAAACGATTTGTCATGTCAATGTCAATCACTCCCTCTTCCAAAATGAATTCTAATTATAAGCATATACAGGGCGTCCCAAAGTTATGGGACATGAAGGGGAAGTACCTTAAATATCGTAAATATTGTATTTTGCTGAAAGAAGACTTACACCGTTGTCACACCGTTGGGACACCCTGTAGAGTTAATTTTTATTTAAGATGTCCAGTTACTGGAGAGTGGCCAGTTACTAGCAATTTGTATATGAAATATGATTGATTTTTCTGTTATTCATTAGATTAGGTACTGTCCATTTTTATCATTGTGCGGCAATCGTTGTAATGTCGAATACTCTCCGAACGCACTTCGCAAAACGTCAACTCGAAGACGTCAAAGTGACAGAAGACTCGCCTTGGACTCGCCGAACGAATCGAAGCGACTGAACTTGTTTTGGTAACAAAACAATGTCAACGGTTTCTTCCGGATAGTACTGTAATTTAAGAGTAAAAACAATGAAATGATTTATAATGGACAAACAAACTATATAGAAGGTAAGTTTTATGTTCGTGCACATATGCAATTACGCAGAGTTGTAGTTTCCGACCCCCCTAGAGTTTCCCCTTATGAAAATAACGAAACTTTTTAACCGAAAAATTATTATTCTGCCGGTAAGTATACACATGGCTAACGTTGGCTAACGTATAAGTTATATAGCATATTATTAACACGGTGATGTGATTCGTATTAATCTAATGACCAAGGTTCTGTTTAGAACTTAAAATCTTATTTTTTGCTATGAGAAGTGAGCTCAATTTGGGCAGTTGAGGTGTTAATCATCAAAAATGATTGTTTTTATTTACTTTTTAAACATTTTCGTTACAGGTACTTTATTACTAGCACAATATGATCAAGTTTCAAGGTAAGAATCTCTGCGAGAGGCACAGAGAGCTTAATCTGAAAGTTAATGAAGCAGCCAAAAGTCATGTGGATTTTAGTGTGTTAAAAAAAATTATGGAACATTCTGATGTTGATCGCTTGTTCAAAATCGATCTTGCTTCAAAATGTAGAAATATAGATTACATTGTTGACCAACTTAAATGTGGGGACAGCTTATATATCACTAGAGCTTTGAAATGTGATTGGATGTATGATAGTGATTATGCTCACATATTCAACCCAAATTATCTACATAAGAACATTTTCTCTAGGATGTCGGTAAAAATGAAACACAGGACTTTGATAACCATATCAAATCATGTTAAAGATGAAAGCAGAGCACAAGGATTTTATGATTACTGTATCAAGGAAAATTTAACAGAAACTGCTTATAAATTCTTAAGATTTACATCTGAGGCCTATAAACAACAGTTCTTGAGTGATGAAGAGAACTTTAGAAAATTAGGACATGACCGTTGTATTGCTTTGATTGGCAATTCATTTATTTTGGCTGATATGTATGGAAAGTTGGGAGGCACTATAAAAAGCCTCTCCTATATGTATTACATTAATGAGGAGAAATACTTAAACCTTTATGAGAAGTACACAACACCCCAAAATTATTTGGAACATGTTAAAATAGGAGCAAAGATGTCAAGAAGCATTTTGAAAAATCATAAAGAAAGAATACTGAAAGATCCTCCATTGTATTTAAATATGCTTAAAACTAGGGAAGTAACAAAACATACTTCACCTGAAGATGCACAGATTTATGCTTCAGCTCTTCTACCAAAGGATCCACAAGAATTCTGGGAAATAAATTTTCCTGTGACATACAAATTCATATTAGATTTAGTTAAAACAGATGTGTTTGAATTTATAAGAAAAATTTTCAAAGACAAGTACCCATCACAAGAATTTGAAATGAGTAAGGATTTCTTTATTTATGAATATTATGATTTATTGAATGATGATGAGAAGGAAATTTGGGCTTTATTGCATTTGGAAAAGCAATTAGGAATAATACCCGAGTGTGAGCATTACCGTTGGTTTCAGTTCATTAAGTTCTCAAAAACTTTTGAAGTAATAAAAAAGAAAATTATTAACGCTTTGGGGTGGAACAAAAAATCTGAATTGTTATGTTTTTTAGTCCGTTCTGCAAAGACTCATAGTGAAATTGCAGAAGTGCTGTCTTACTATTTAGAAACACATGGAAGTGAAAAAAAAGAGAGAACACAAAGTTTCTTAGAATATGTTGTCGAGAAACACAATGTGCTTGAATTTAATGATGCTTGCTGGAGTGTATTTGATAAATTGTTAAACAGCCTTGAGATATATTCATCGTTCTCAACACACAACATGCTTCTGGACATTTCTATTGTGCATCATATAATTACAGATACACCTTTTTCACATTTTGATTTAAGTCAATACATGAGTGGGACTTTTTACTATTGTTTACAACTGTTACCTTTTAATAATGAATTTAGTAAAGATACCAAATTATTAGTATACAAGTATATATTTAAATATTACATAAACAAAATTGCAGCCTATGAATCACAAGATTACAATGAATCAATAAAAGATGAAATTCGACCATATTTAAAACAATTGGCGAGCTTGAAATATCATTTTGAAAATAATGACCCTTATCCAAGCCTTGTTCTGGAATACATGAAGTTAGACTTCGAAAATTTTAAACACAATTTAGAAATAAAAGATCAAGTTTTTACAGAGGGATATTTGATTCGCTGTTTAAAAACAAATCCCAAAGTGATTATTGACCAATTTAGTTCATTTCAGCAATACATACAGTGGGGTGAAGCGGATGTGGTTCTGAAAGAGGGCAATGCAATAGGGAGGACATTTTTTGAAAAAATTAAAATTTACTTTCCCAACGACTTGACAAAGCAATACCTGAATTTGTGCCTTACAACACTTAAAAATATCTCAACGCAATACCCATCTTTGGATAATACGAAGTTAATATTTCCTATTATCTTTGCCATATTTATTCTTGGTGATGAACATATCAAAACAGAGATAATGGACAAGCATGCACCTCCACAGCCTAAAATAGATGTCAGGAGAACGTTTCGTTACGAACATTTTGTCCGAATGGGAATTTGTGCTGTCCAGGGTTATTCTCGACCACCGATTCCATTTACTAAAACTCGCTTATACATGAGAGGAGATTATTTCCGTTATAGTCGAAAGATAATAAATATTTACCTCATGAATTTAACTCCTGCTTCGCTTGCTGCATGCATAAGGTTATTACTGATATCCCCATTGTCTCTCCAAAAAGTAGGAATACAGTTAGCATTCCATGTTTCAAAAACAAGCGAGAAGGCGAACCTAGTTGAAACTGTGTTTGTTACAACGAAATATGATTCAGTGAGAAGAAAACTTTACAAATTAATTATGGACAAAATCGAAAATCGGAAACATCGCCAAGAAACCTTTGAAGTACTACTGAAGCTCACGGCTTGTGTAAGAAATGGTGATGATGATGAAATCTTTCAATATTTCAAAGGCAATAAATTACCAGAAAGTTTCAGAGGTTTGTATTTACAAACTGCCTGGGAATCTTTATCGGGCTTGCCGGATACTACCGAAAATTATAAACACAGGACTCTTGTTATAAAGGCAATGGAATCGAATATGAATTTGTTAAACGAAGAATTTGTCTTATCGTTGATCAATGATTTCCTGCAAAAGACATGGGATCAGATGAAAAAGAACCTGAATTATGAAACTAATTGCACTAGTATTGATAAATTATCAAACGCGACATGGAGTTTTGTAATCGAATATATTCTAAATATGCCAAATAATGACAAACAAAGGAAGAGCACGGAAATTATAAAAAATATAATAAATGAATGTTTCCGCCATTGGAATGAGAAATATGACGGAGTGTTACGGTTTCAGTTGTTTTTCAAAGATTTTGTTAACAAACTTGATGAAAACGCATCCTGCACTGTAACAGAGTACTCGAGAGTAACTCAGATCTTTGAGTATATGCTAAAATCTTTTGAAGAGAGGTTTGGTATTACTGAAATGTACTCATACTTTTGGGATTGCCAGTTACTGCTGATCACTAGGATAGCTATAGCCGGCAAAGAACAATGTGACAGAGAAGTTCATATCCGTTTCGGATTAGAGCTGGGAAAATTGGTGAAAAAATTAAAAGAAAAACAATGTTACTATACATCGTTCTTGCGGAAAATCGTTGGCAAAATATCGAAATTTACTGAAATTTTATGCAGCCAAAAAATGCCACCGTTAACTGACAGATACGTTAAAATTCTCGTAGCGTATGGATTAACTATCTACGGTATGTTCGAAACAAACGTTCTTGCACTAGAAATGTTGCCTGAAGATTTATCAAATTATCCTATAAATGAGCCAGAATTGCAACAAGTGATAATGAGAATCAAAATACAAAATAACGAGGAACTTAATACTTTAATGAATGACAAGTTCGTTTATAGTGACCTAAAATCAAGTAGAATAATGTGATAAGTGCCAAGAAACTCAATTTCCTGTAAACTGAAAACTAAACCTGTGATGAATTGTGATTTATCTTTTTATATTAATGATTATTTGTTTTCGAGAAAGAAAATGTTTGTTAATGTACTTCATTAGGTACTTTAATTAGTAAAAATAATAATGTTGTTGTGATAACGACTTAACTTACACATAACTACCGTATATTTATGAATAATAAGTACTAATCTGATGTTGACTAGTCAAGTAAGTATTGTCTATGATTGATTAAGAATCTCCCACCTTTGTTCTACCTGTACCCTGTACCTATACGGAGTACCTAGGTTATTGTATTAAATTGTACTGAGGTAAAACGATTTTTTATTCTAATTTTCATTCTTACCTAAAGTAACTTTTTTTTTTTGGCTTGATGTCTGAAGTCCTTATCTAAAGAGATTTGCAGTCAATGACGAGCTGTTGAGCTCAACTAAACTAGAACGTCGCATTTAGGTTACGTAATAGGTACGAGTAGGGTTTGCAAATATTCGAAAGTTTGAAGTATTTGAATAGGTTTTCGGTTTTATATTTAGACTTTTAAAAATAAAATAATAATAATTTTAAAATAAACTAGGTCCCTACTTTAATTTGAATACTTATTTTAAGACTTTATTTTCGTTTACATGTACCTACTTAAATAAAAAAAACAACAATACAAATTAACCTTAACACTAACTAAATGAATGGTCTAACCCCCTTATCATAAACGTCTGCTAACTTAACAAGCCGCTAATAATTGTTTGTCCCTTTTGCTCTTATGGACACATTGTTAAGACCGAAAGGGACAAACAGTTATTAGCGGCTTGTTAAGTTAGCAGACGTTTATGATTATGAATAAGGGCGTAATACGTTAGCTAACAAATAAAAATTCAAACACACTTTTCAAACTAAAAGCCCTCCCCGTGTAGCGCCGGGTGCAAAGGTGCCCATCACAGTGGCAGCATTGGCTCATTGAACAGCCTCTGCACCAGGAACGACCCAGAGTGGGGGCCAAACCCCTCACCTGCAAGTGGCGGCCCACCTCTCCAAAGAAGCCTCTGAACACCAACAACCGAACGCGTAGTTTCTCTAATGGGACAAACAAATAGTTGGTAAGCACCGAGTATTTGTCCGTCTTACGCACCGCTGCCCCTGACACCCGCATAGTGCGCCCCAGATGTGAGGGAGCAAACGTGCTAACGCAAGTTGCATCCCACAATAGGCGCCTACCTCTGTGCCAGGGCACCAGGGTGAGACCGTCTGGTCTCTTCCCATCTGTACGGCAGAATTATATACCCGGGTGGCTCCAGTACACATGGTACGTTTGCCGAAACCAGTCCCCTCCGAACTATGTCGTTTATCATCATCAATAATTACTTTAATTGCACATGATATTCTGCAGTAATCAACAAATATCGGTGCTTACCCGTGGTACTACTGGTGGCACTAAGGGGTGTACCGATAAAAAACTGGCAAATTCAAATGAAAAAATCGGTTCAATATAGTTAAAAAGCTGTAATTTCTGGCTTTTGTAATTTACTAGGAGGTCTTAAATTAGCCAACTTTGGTCCTTTTTTGTTGCTACTGCAATTTCAATATTCACAATACAAGTTCTCCAGAACCCCTTCGAAATCTATTTTTCCAAGCTCTTTTTTTTATTCCCCAGTGCACTATTTCGTGTTCTGCAAAAGTGACCTATATTTCTGGTTAATCTCCATGTTTTTTTAATATACCCCTGACTTGGGCGCAGTAATACTCTGTGAAAGGAATTATGTCACATATTATGTGAAAATTTTATGGGTCTTTAATCAATTATTTAATCCTATACAAATCTCTTTGGCATAGTTTTATGAAGCGAAATCAGTGCCAAAAAGTAAGAAGGATAGTATGCATAAGTCAAGGATATCTTAAGGAACACGGCAAAAATAGCCAGATATCGTCGACCGTAGGTTCAATTAGGGTAAGGGACAAAATGGCGAAAATGAGTTAAGTATACAGTTTTGTTCAGAATTTTGCGCTCTTTCGAATGGTGTATATAAAAAAATTCTAGCTTTAAAAAAATGTTCCTTACCCTATTTTTTTTTAGGGTGTACCGGATCAAAATAGCTCCAAAAAATAAAGTAATTAGTAAAAAATTCTACACAGCTACTAAGAATTAGTGTAATGTACGTAAGCAACCGAATTTAAACAAGGTAACCGGCCTGGCACTTAGGAAATGACCCTTACACGGTTTATTTTGGATGAGAAAATAACAAAAGTGTTATTACGCTAATAATTTTGGAACCGAAAAAAAATATTTTGCCGATACCCTAAAGTGATTGCGTGTCGTATTGAAAAAATTGTTCCTTACTTTAATTTGCTCGCATAGTAATTTATACGATGTGTGCGTTACGCAAATTTTTTGTATGTTATGTTTAAACTTTATACTTGACAGAATATTTCTTTGACGGAATTAATGAATAATTTAGTATTATTATAGATAGTTAAATACATACGAGTAGACAGCCATGACCAAGGAACAAATATTTGTGAAAAATAAAGACACAAATAATGCCCTCGCCGGGATTCGAACCCGAAGTAGTATAGCTTTAAAACATTCAAAAGTGCTTTTGCTATGCTTATTTCAATAAAAAAAAGTTTGCGTTGACTTTGACCATGGTGTGCAGAGTTGCTGCTAGGAAGACTCAAGATTTTGTAGAAATCATTACACAAGTCTACGAACAAATAAAACATGGAAGCCTCATGCCATACTAAATTGCCTTTCAAAAACGGTCCTGAATTTTACTTGACAAATGTCACCACCTCATCAATGCATCACAGTATTGAATTTCCATGTCAATCTATAAAAACTTAAACCGCCATTTAAAAATAGTTGTGATTGGTCCATCAATGTTTTGATTGGCCATATTCTATAAACATTTGTCAAAAATGTTGCACCGAAATATGCGCGGTGTTAAGAAAAGCGCTATGTCCTGCCCATCTTGGCACATTGAACATGTTACACGTCCATGTTATATAATTATTGGTCGCAGACACAAGTGATCACGTTCAGATATATGAAATCTATTGTGTAGAATCGCGACAAGGCATGAACAAAAAATTATCCTAATTAAAGGGGTGTTCTGCGCAGTATGCAAAATATACAAACTAAAATCAATTTCACCATTTATTTCCCAATGATACGCCATTTTTATTCCATACATGCTTATTAAAAATTAGAAACAATACAAGTACTTACAATATCGAAGACTTTTGAAAAAGTCAAAGCTAATATATGAATAAAAATTATATAAACAAAATCTGTACTAATAGGTAATAATAAAATATGAAGTAATTTCTTCCAACTCTTTACTTTGCGATCATTTCTTATCCAAGGCTTCCGATAACAACGTTCATTAAGTAAATTATAAAATGGAATTATAGTGTTTTCAACCGACTTTAAAAAAGGAGGAGGTTCTCAATACAACTGTTTGCGATTTCGATGGTTCTTTTTTTATTCGAAAGATGATGGTCTCATTATAATTTGGTCCAGTTCTGATAATTATAAGTCTTAATTGGCATTAAGCATGTGCATTGTGCACGACAATTGGATGAATAACTCGATACCACGTCAACCGATTTCCATAAATAAATTTTTAACCGACTTCAGAATAAACCGAGTTAGTCCCGTTTGCATCAAGTTGGGGTCTAATTATGGGATCTCGGAGATTCAATTCAATTCGATTCAATTTCTTTATTTCGCACATATAAGTTTACAGTAATAACCAACACACTTACACGGTAAATTAAAATTACAATTATACACAGATATCGGTTGAAGTCGGTTTTTTTTAATGATTATTGATATCGTTTGTCATGCAGAACTCTTCGATCGGGAAACATTATCATATCCGAGACCACGTTACTCAAGGTCGAATTTTTCATGGCCATGTTTTTGGGGGGCGTACATTGCGTACAAGCCATGTCACCCCCACGCATCGTGTCCTCGCAGTATATCTGTTGACCATCGCAGCGGCTGAAGCCCGAGTACCCCTCTTGCTGGCAACATTGCCCCGGTTTGTCTCCCTCTGACCTGCACGCGTTATCGCAACTTGGTGCACGCTTTTCAGCTTGGCTGACAACAGCCACAACGAATAGAAGAAAAAGGGTAGTCTTTAAATGTTTCAATGCAGCCATGATGAGTAACTGTGAATATTGTTTTCTATGCTGGATTTATATTGGCTGTAAAGGAAAATTAACAAGGAAAATTTTCCTTTAGGTTCAGGTTTGCCTTCATCTGTTCTTTTTAGTCGTAGTTATTATCAGTCTGCGGGACGTTTTGGTTAAGCTTTAAGTGGTACCGGTACCACAGAACAATTAGAATATCGATAGGTACTCTCGATAGGTTTTCTGCACCACTTACTACCTACATTTTTGTAATCGTGTCCCCACTGCCCAGAGGTTGTCTGGAAGAGATCGCTTTTTAGTGATAAGGCCGCCTTTTGTGACCTCTGTTTTTTGTATTTCTTTTGTTTTGTGAACTTTTGTTCTTTATTACGTGTGAGGTGTGCAATAAAGAGTTTTATATTGTATTGTACTCTAGTTCACAATCGAACTATTTCAATCACTTTTTTTATGTCTCTGGTTTTTATGGGTAAGTATATTCTCCTACACGCTTAGAACATGATTGGTGCGACAGTATGTCGCAGCGAGATAGATTTCCCGTCTTTTCCTTAGTGTACGAATTACATAATGCGACATAATATTATTCTCATTTATACTAGTTAATTGAAAATATTATTTCAATTTGAAATAATCCAAGTTATAATACTGTTAAAAAAGTTTATTATAATTTATGTTATGAATGATAAAAATAATTATTATTTGTGTTAAGACTGTCAATTATTTTTTAAGTAAGTTATATTTAACTGACAAAGATCTGTTAAAAAAGAAAAAAGTACATTATTTAGGTTTCTTTCTGTCATAATTATTTTTAGATAATTACTGTGTGGTAAAACTATCAAACATAATAACTTACTTTTTACCTGAATACTCAAACGAGATTCTGATCAGCTAAATGTATGTATCTTTGTTTATTTTTTGACAAGAAATAAATATTATTACGAAAATAATTATGTTTCATTCCAAGAAAAAACTTAGCGTAGGTACAGGTTATGGAATAAGACATTTCAAGTAAACCACACAAACAATAGGACTTGAATTTCATATACACATTAAGACAAAATAACTTATTTTTTTTCTTATTTTTCAAAACGGATCATCCTTACGCTAAAACTCACGTAGCATGTTTTTACAAATACACTATCTTACATTACTTTGCTTTTATTAAAAAAATCATTAAAATACCCTTACTTTATTTTTTTTAATGATATTGGATTTGTAAATCGAAGTCAAATTAGCGTAAGGGACATGACTAAAAATCACTACGAGTGTAATCGACGTTAGTAATGAAACACATTAGAGTAACGGACATCAATTTTCCTTATTATTTAGTCTACGTAAATAAATACTATTTAGGCGAAAAGAGCACCAAAATATAAGAATACGTGTGAAATCGGAGCCAGGAAAGGTCAAATACAATAAAAGTTATGAGCGAATAAGCAGAAAAAAAAACTTTGTTGGGCTCTCCTGTAAAGTCGTATTTTGTCCCTTACCCTAATTGAACCTACGGTCGACGATATATTGACAACAGTCCCATAATTTAGAAAACTGCATACAAAAAAAGAAAAAAATGTTTGGAAAAGATATTATTATTTTGGAAGAGGTTTCGAAGAAGCTGTACTGTTGTAACGATACAAAAGTCCGTTACTTAATTAAACTTTATTATTTTTGTTTCATTTAGTTTTAGGTAATAATAATTACTCAATTTAGGATATTGGCGCGAATCACAAAGGAAATCATCAACGGTCAAAACCAAGCGACGCGACGGCTTGGCGCCAAAACATTGAAACCAAGGCCATCTTCTGTTAGTAACTGAGCGACGCTAGGAAGCGTCCCTCGAGAAAGCTTACTGCGCAGGTCAAACAATACGGGACGCGTAAATTGGCGCTAACGTTTGGCGCCTTTTAAGTACCCATTGCGCATGTCTGATTAAGAGACGCTTCTGTTATGCGACGCTCGCAGCATCCATGGTAAGTGCGCAGGCGTGAAAAGGGCCGAACACAAAACTGGGATTAGCGTCGGTAGCCTAGGGTATATAAGGCAATGTCGCCGGGAAGACGGGATCACTTTGAGTTGGAGATTGAAGAGTAAACTTTACATTACCTTGTTCCTAGGTAGTCTAAGTACCTATTTTAGATTCTAGATTCAGTGTAGTAATTCTGTCTGAGTGTCTAGTAAGCTATAGTGTTCAGGTAATTTGTTTAAACCCTGGTGAGTTATACAATATTATTTATATTAGTATCTATAATGTGTTTTTATAATTACCTACGATATTTGTACGTAGGCAAATATCTACCTAATCTAGCTCAAACACTGGTGAAATGTGTAGTGATTATAATAAACTTACCACCCATTTATTGCTAGGTTCCAGAGTTAGAATACCTAAGCCCAAAGCTAGGTAATATTACACAGTTTTATTTCCACAGAACTATTTCACTTAGTTAACTTATAGATATTTCCATTTACCATATTATCACACCTTAATACGAGGAAAGTTGTTATCAATATTGTACCTACTTATAAATAGTATACTTAAATACAGCTATTGAATATTTCACGATACTTCACACAATTAGACTAAGAATTTTATTATAAATGTTAGTAAATAGTGAGAGAATTATTTAGCAATAAGCCACACCACCACACAACACACACGGTACGTATATTCGTTATGAAAGTTAGTACATAACCAAGCCTTATTCTATTTTAATGTATCTTTCTTAAGTTAAAATAATACTTATACTAGCGAGCTCAAAATGGCGGACGATCGAGGTCTCACCTCACGGTCTCGCGGCGCGGCGGCCGGCGGCTGACTAGAAGAGTGAATTCTATTTTTAAATACAATCGAGTGAGTAGAACGGGACGCGAGATGCAGGAGTCCATCGTAGTTCCAGAGAGAGAGAGAGACAGGAATGGACAGCGGTTTCGTAGCTTAGTAACAGAATCGCGGCGTTGTATCCCTTCGCGGGGAAACGCTCGGCAGCTAGCGTCAGTGCTTAAAGGTCGTATCTCGATATTTCGATTATTTGAATAAATCGCGTATACATAAATTTGGTAAAGTATGTTTGTATCAGTATCTAGATTGTATTGCCAATGAAAAGGACCAAGGTTGGCTAGTTGGACGGTTATATTTATTATTGTTTGGTTTTATCTGTGAATTATTTAAGTGTGCTTAATTATTTTATTTATGCTATGTATGGTTTATTTAGTGCGAAATAGTTTTGGGATAAAGTGAATTAATTGTTTTTCAATATAATTCTTGTTTGTGAAGTTTTAGGGTGGGAATTAATATAATAGTGAATGCTTTTTTCAGTACTTAACTAATTATGCGTTAATTGTCTATATTATTACTTATATGATCTTTATGTATGTGTTTAGTTAAAGTGGTAGTTAAAGAGCTTAGGCCCATAGTGGGTAGGTCTCTGGACGAATGTGGAATGGTATAAGTAATAATATTGAACATATTTATTTGATAAAGTTTTACTGGTTTTCTGAAGATGGTTTGATGGACGAATAATGTTAACTTACATGATTAGTGGTTTGTTTTGATGTTTTGTTCAGGTGTACATTGTCAGGTTTGCGCTAAATGATCGTAACGTGATTTTAGGTACTGTTTTCTGCTATACTTGGAACGTAGGAACAGTACATGCATATAAACCTGTATTACAATGGTGTCTTGAATAGACTCAAACTTCAAACCTTGGTTAAGGCCAATTGTATTACGATACATATACCCAAGGGTACATATTTGATTTACTCCTGATTTGCCATCTGATGGAACTGGAAAATCATGTTTTTGGAAAAGAGGACTTGGGCCCACAAAATATTTACCTTCCATATTGGTTCAGAATAGGTGAGCTTACCCCATCCTAAGGACCGGGTTAATTTGCAATGTCTAATAATCCTGAAATACGAATATAATAAGGGATCATGGTTCCTTACAAATCTAGTTCAAGAACTAGTACATACATAGTGTCACGACACTAATAATGAAATTAAATATTTCTTGTTCCAAGGAACAAATACATGCAGTTTGATATAAACTGAATTCGCAAATTCACCCAACCGTATGTTCAAGACGTGTTAGAACTGCAATAGTTAATAATAACTGTAATTCTATATCGGTGGGTAGGGGATATTATTTATATATTTTTTAATACTTACAGGTTGTCTTTTATACTTAACTAAAACTTATCTTCATCTTTTACCTTTAACCACGTGACTTTTAACTTTACCAATTAACTTTAGCATTTTCTATAATACCTACTTATATTTGCCATATATTTGTGTTTGTTCTACAGCTACTACGATGTGTGTGTAATCATATTACCGTGATTTTAATAATAATAAATATTATTGTGTGTAAAGTACTTTTATCATTTCTCTCCTGTTATACTAGTGTTCTGAGTATTTATAATTTGTTAGGTATTTACATTATCCTAGTTAGGGCTTATAGGTCTATAACTCTCACTCTTTGTTCAAGAATCTAGGTTATTACGTACAGCTACGGGGTTCTGCCGCTTCTTAGACGATCACATCACTTCTTCTGGCCAAAATATTAATAGTCAAGACAGAATACCATAGAACCATAGCTTTATTAGGTAAACTTTTAGGGTTCCTTGAGGGTCTGTATTAGTACTGAGGGTTCTCTAGCTTATGGGGTTTGATTTGTATGGGGTAGAGGGCTGTGTGATTAGGTAGAAATAGGCTAGGACTTTTCAAGCGTTACAATTTGGTGCCGTGACCAGGATGTAAATAAATAAATAAAAAGGTTTTTATATGTAATTAGAGTAATTTATTAATCTTGTTTTACTTTTTTAGGTTGGTTCTTATTGGGTTCTGTCTTGCGAGTGACACGCAAGTGTCACAATTTGCTGCTGTGAAATGGATGCATTGAGTTGAGAGTTATGTTGTATTTAGATTTAGTGTAGTTATTATGTTTTAGGTACAATTGGTTTCACTAAGTGTCAAAAGTTTATAAGTTGGGGGGGCAAGTATTAAGTTGTTAAGCAGGTTATTAGGTAATTTATTGTTCCTATCTAAAGGAGAATCTGTGTTCTGTCTGTGTTGTCGATATATATTCTGAACCTTTATTCTGTCTGTGATGTCATTACATATTCTGACCTTTATTCTGTCTGTTTTGTAAGTTAAATATTCTAGGAGCAAATTAGGACTGGACTTATGTCACTGCTAGGTTTATGGAATAGTATTTTGTTTTGTTATGTCTTGTTCCTTAGATAGACCTGACTTGGGAAAGCTCCAAACTCGAGTTCGATTCTCGACTGGAATAGTATTTGTATTATATCTGAGTTATCATTTTAGGAAGTATTTTAAGGAATTTAGGAATGCAGTGTGTAGGTATGTACGTATGCTGAACCACATCATCATCATAATCATCATCATCAAACAAAAGGATGAGCTGCTGTTTATAGGTTAGTCTTGTAGGGAATTTGAATAAGTATATTGTAAGTGTGTATGTATGCTAAAATACATCATCATCATCTTCACCATCATCATCATCATATCAGTCAAAAGGAGTCACGCTGTTGGATATTGTACTTGTTCAAGGATCATCACAACTTTATGTTCTGTATTATTGACATTTTATATTTTAGGAGCTTGATAGCTACGTTAGATTACGGTTAGAAATATCTGTAGGTATCACTTAATTCGTTCATCAATATCGATGGGAGTAATTTTGCAGCACGCGACAATCTAAAAGCAGTAGATAGGAAAATAGGAACTTTAGGAAGCTTTTACACAGTATAACAGGAGCGAGCATTAGCATATTTAGAAGAGATCATATTGGAAATCATAATGTAATTTTAGCTACTACTTAACTTTCTCAGTTTCAGTGAAGTTTAAAGATTGATTCTACAGCAAGGTGCAGACATGTTGAAGAATAATATTATTGGAGCTGTACAGATGAAAGGAAGTTGAGAACGCCTAGCCGATTGACGGGATATATATTTCCTATTATTTTATTTCATTAACTTTAGTTCCGTTTTAGATTTAGCATTGTGTATTTGATTATTTTGAAGATTATCTAGTAGGTGTGACTCGGTCTAACATGCGGGGGGGCATGTCAAGTGTACTATAAACTCGTGGGTTGTACTGTTTTAATTTAATCATCATTATCATCATCATTTCAGTAATAAGACGTCCGCAGTTTGGAAGGGACCTGTTTAGTTTACATTTCATTTATTAAAGTCTTGTCATTGTTTGTTGGTATGTATGTATGTCATTATCATTCTTCTTCAATAATAATTACAATTTATCGTAACACAATAAAACTTGCAATGTCAGGGGGCAAGAAGAAACAGGAGGCGACTAGAAACAGGGTTGTGTAAGATAATTCTAGAATGTGCCTTTTCCGTAGCATCTAATTTTAATATTATTTATTCATGTATCTGTAGTCGTAGGGTAAAATATCATAACAATTATTATTTTCACAGATTTCAAACTGAGCGTGATCTTGCAAAGAGACTACCAGGCAGACGAAGCTTTGTTTTTTCTATTTAAATATTTTTGGTAAACATACATAGATAAGTTCATTTTATGCGTGTAAGTAGAACTATGTTTTATGAAAAACTTAGATTAAGGTGGCATTAACGCGTAGAGACTTGCAACATGATAGTTTGCGTAAAACAAATTAGCATTTTGCGTAGTCTTTCTCACAAATGTTGGCGTATCTTGTATTTCACTTTGACGTATATTTTATTTTTGACTTATAGTTGCAAATATGGCGTAACTCAAAATAGATTGGCAATTAGCGTAACTTTTATTTCAGTTAGATTACTTATTTCAGATTTCTAACTAAGCAAATTTGGCGTAGTATACATATTTGGCGTACAACATTAAAGCGTAAAGATCGAATCATAGTAGTTGCAGTAGTACTCATTAGTGTAAGTTAGTTATGTAAGGATTTACTTGAAGGATATTCCGTTCGCTAATATATCATAGCTATCACAATTAAAAGTTAATTTCTTTTGATTTAACAGATAGTATGATAAAGTTCTTCAATTGTCATTATTCCTATAGGGTTTGCAATTTTGAACGAAACTGTGCGATAAAGTGTATGAGGAAGGACGAAGGATGAAGTATGAAATTACTAATGGGTATACGAATTAGATGATGGATGAATAATTGGATGAAAGTATGAGTTGATGAATGACCTTGATTAAGTTTAAATGAGTTTCCTCATAATTGCGAGTCTTGCGAATCATGACAACGGTTATTGTTATTTGAAAAGGGGGAAATTTACAATAATGTGTTATCAATGGAACATTGGTGCTAGGCTAAATATCATACCTTTAATAGGTAAGTTCTTTTTGATGACACAATACTTTACAAGAAGCTAATCTCTATTCGTCGGAACACTCTCTATGAACAAGTGAGAATAGCAGACACAGCATTTCTTTTATTGTCTATCTGGAACCATCCGGGAACCATCGGTGCATATACTTATGGATTATATCCGTATGGATAAATCTGTATTGTATATTGTATTGATTAAGCTGTCTAATGGTGTGAGAACGAAGTTCACTTCGGTGTCTTAGTTCTTCCAACATGGGGCCGGGGCACACCCGATGTGGGGATGCTTGTCTATCCTTCCGGGTCGCGGTTCTTCTAGAGCCGTCTGGTAAGTGCGAGCCGACATTGTCAGATTGGTATAAGAAAGCTTATCTGATCAACATTGGCATTGACCTGTGTATCGTTCCATATAGTGGTTGTTTACTCAGATGGATTCCACACGACAAACCGAGTGGAAGGCATAGGGGTACCTTTTTGATTTAGGTTTGATAAAATAACTCAATACATGAAACTTTAAAATGGGTTTCTTACATCATATAACTTTTATGTGAATTATAATTAAAAGCCCAGCACAAATAAAATTCAACACTGGGATAAATAGAGACTTGTGAATCAGAATCGTATAATTATTGTTTAATGAATTAGTATATTTTTTGAAATTAGAATTTTTTCTAATTTCATAAATGCTGTTAACTTTCTTGCTTGGAAATAGAGTACTACATACGCCAATAAGGGGAGAAGTTGGTTTTTGGTGAGGATTATGAATTGTATTTTGTTCACTGGGAGAGAATAATATAATTGTTGGAGGTTACCTGGAATAGAAAGGCTTTTCCATTTCGATGAGGGGCTCTCGTAGGTTCATTACGTCTGGGCAATGTAGATGGTGGGGTCGCCAGCCGGGCAATGTGGCTATAGACTCTAAATGAAGATGCGAGAGATTTACTAATAGGGTACGTCAGCCTCACAACCTGGCGCTTCTATTGGAATGGGAATTCATGGCCGAGAACAATTTGACTCATGGGACAAAATACTTAAAGTTCATGATTCGAACTAGATAATTAATTTTCTTTCAATTATTGGTCACTTCACACACCACATTAACATTGGGGGGAAAATGACAATAACTGCATATGTAAATACTTTGGAATACCTTCAGCATGTTGTAATACTAAGTCTGAGACTTAAATATTTAGTTTAAATTAAATATTTTTGTCTTTCCTTTACATTATTTGTTTTTTTTTATTTTTAACATTTGAGCTCCGAGTCAGTCAATTCATTCCTTACCTCTATGCTCAAATGTGGGGGGCAAATGTAACGATACAAAAGTCCGTTACTTAATTAAACTTTATTATTTTTGTTTCATTTAGTTTTAGGTAATAATAATTACTCAATTTAGGATATTGGCGCGAATCACAAAGGAAATCATCAACGGTCAAAACCAAGCGACGCGACGGCTTGGCGCCAAAACATTGAAACCAAGGCCATCTTCTGTTAGTAACAGAGCGACGCTAGGAAGCGTCCCTCGAGAAAGCTTACTGCGCAGGTCAAACAATACGGGACGCGTAAATTGGCGCTAACGTTTGGCGCCTTTTAAGTACCCATTGCGCATGTCTGATTAAGAGACGCTTCTGTTATGCGACGCTCGCAGCATCCATGGTAAGTGCGCAGGCGTGAAAAGGGCCGAACACAAAACTGGGATTAGCGTCGGTAGCCTAGGGTATATAAGGCAATGTCGCCGGGAAGACGGGATCACTTTGAGTTGGAGATTGAAGAGTAAACTTTACATTACCTTGTTCCTAGGTAGTCTAAGTACCTATTTTAGATTCTAGATTCAGTGTAGTAATTCTGTCTGAGTGTCTAGTAAGCTATAGTGTTCAGGTAATTTGTTTAAACCCTGGTGAGTTATACAATATTATTTATATTAGTATCTATAATGTGTTTTTATAATTACCTACGATATTTGTACGTAGGCAAATATCTACCTAATCTAGCTCAAACACTGGTGAAATGTGTAGTGATTATAATAAACTTACCACCCATTTATTGCTAGGTTCCAGAGTTAGAATACCTAAGCCCAAAGCTAGGTAATATTACACAGTTTTATTTCCACAGAACTATTTCACTTAGTTAACTTATAGATATTTCCATTTACCATATTATCACACCTTAATACGAGGAAAGTTGTTATCAATATTGTACCTACTTATAAATAGTATACTTAAATACAGCTATTGAATATTTCACGATACTTCACACAATTAGACTAAGAATTTTATTATAAATGTTAGTAAATAGTGAGAGAATTATTTAGCAATAAGCCACACCACCACACAACACACACGGTACGTATATTCGTTATGAAAGTTAGTACATAACCAAGCCTTATTCTATTTTAATGTATCTTTCTTAAGTTAAAATAATACTTATACTAGCGAGCTCAAAATGGCGGACGATCGAGGTCTCACCTCACGGTCTCGCGGCGCGGCGGCCGGCGGCTGACTAGAAGAGTGAATTCTATTTTTAAATACAATCGAGTGAGTAGAACGGGACGCGAGATGCAGGAGTCCATCGTAGTTCCAGAGAGAGAGAGAGACAGGAATGGACAGCGGTTTCGTAGCTTAGTAACAGAATCGCGGCGTTGTATCCCTTCGCGGGGAAACGCTCGGCAGCTAGCGTCAGTGCTTAAAGGTCGTATCTCGATATTTCGATTATTTGAATAAATCGCGTATACATAAATTTGGTAAAGTATGTTTGTATCAGTATCTAGATTGTATTGCCAATGAAAAGGACCAAGGTTGGCTAGTTGGACGGTTATATTTATTATTGTTTGGTTTTATCTGTGAATTATTTAAGTGTGCTTAATTATTTTATTTATGCTATGTATGGTTTATTTAGTGCGAAATAGTTTTGGGATAAAGTGAATTAATTGTTTTTCAATATAATTCTTGTTTGTGAAGTTTTAGGGTGGGAATTAATATAATAGTGAATGCTTTTTTCAGTACTTAACTAATTATGCGTTAATTGTCTATATTATTACTTATATGATCTTTATGTATGTGTTTAGTTAAAGTGGTAGTTAAAGAGCTTAGGCCCATAGTGGGTAGGTCTCTGGACGAATGTGGAATGGTATAAGTAATAATATTGAACATATTTATTTGATAAAGTTTTACTGGTTTTCTGAAGATGGTTTGATGGACGAATAATGTTAACTTACATGATTAGTGGTTTGTTTTGATGTTTTGTTCAGGTGTACATTGTCAGGTTTGCGCTAAATGATCGTAACGTGATTTTAGGTACTGTTTTCTGCTATACTTGGAACGTAGGAACAGTACATGCATATAAACCTGTATTACAATGGTGTCTTGAATAGACTCAAACTTCAAACCTTGGTTAAGGCCAATTGTATTACGATACATATACCCAAGGGTACATATTTGATTTACTCCTGATTTGCCATCTGATGGAACTGGAAAATCATGTTTTTGGAAAAGAGGACTTGGGCCCACAAAATATTTACCTTCCATATTGGTTCAGAATAGGTGAGCTTACCCCATCCTAAGGACCGGGTTAATTTGCAATGTCTAATAATCCTGAAATACGAATATAATAAGGGATCATGGTTCCTTACAAATCTAGTTCAAGAACTAGTACATACATAGTGTCACGACACTAATAATGAAATTAAATATTTCTTGTTCCAAGGAACTAATACATGCAGTTTGATATAAACTGAATTCGCAAATTCACCCAACCGTATGTTCAAGACGTGTTAGAACTGCAATAGTTAATAATAACTGTAATTCTATATCGGTGGGTAGGGGATATTATTTATATATTTTTTAATACTTACAGGTTGTCTTTTATACTTAACTAAAACTTATCTTTATCTTTTACCTTTAACCACGTGACTTTTAACTTTACCAATTAACTTTAGCATTTTCTATAATACCTACTTATATTTGCCATATATTTGTGTTTGTTCTACAGCTACTACGATGTGTGTGTAATCATATTACCGTGATTTTAATAATAATAAATATTATTGTGTGTAAAGTACTTTTATCATTTCTCTCCTGTTATACTAGTGTTCTGAGTATTTATAATTTGTTAGGTATTTACATTATCCTAGTTAGGGCTTATAGGTCTATAACTCTCACTCTTTGTTCAAGAATCTAGGTTATTACGTACAGCTACGGGGTTCTGCCGCTTCTTAGACGATCACATCACTTCTTCTGGCCAAAATATTAATAGTCAAGACAGAATACCATAGAACCATAGCTTTATTAGGTAAACTTTTAGGGTTCCTTGAGGGTCTGTATTAGTACTGAGGGTTCTCTAGCTTATGGGGTTTGATTTGTATGGGGTAGAGGGCTGTGTGATTAGGTAGAAATAGGCTAGGACTTTTCAAGCGTTACACTGTGAGTATCTGAAATGCAGTAGTGACACAAAAGTACTACAGTCAGCTAAGTTAAGACTTCCTGGTTAATTTCCAAAGCATGAAATTGTAGCTACCTACCTATATCGGTCCGATTTTTTCATTTGAATTTGCCAGTTTTTTATCGGTACACCCCTTACTAGTAGTACCACGGGGATTATTTTTTGCCCGTAGTACTACTATCCTGCCTAGTAGTACCACGGGAGATTTTTCATTACCCCTGGTCCTACTTATGAACAGGGATGATGCCTTGGTAATATTAAAAATACATAGGTTATTGTATTATCGAATAATATTGGACATGCATTTTTTTAACAAAAATAAAGAACATTATGTACATATTTCATACAGGGCTACAGAACTACCTAAGTTACCTGAAGGCATCCGCCCAGAAAATAAAACAACTAAACTTACTGAAACAGAAAATAAATCAACGCAGTTTTTCAAGTGCGAGCTCCAATGCTATTTCTTGATTTAATAGCTGCATTTGAATGTGCCTAATAACGTCATCGCGTTTTTTGTATTTAGAAATAAAATAATAATAAGAAATAATTTTAAGAAATAGCATTGGAGCTCGCACTTGAAAAACTGCGTTGATTTATTTTCTGTTTCAGTAAGTTTAGTTGTTTTATTTTCTGGGCGGATGCCTTCAGGTAACTTAGGTAGTTCTGTAGCCCTGTATGAAATACGTACATAATGTTCTTTATCTTTGTTAAAAAAATGCATGTCCAATATTATTCGATAATACAATAACCTATGTATTTTTAATATATTACCCAGGCATCATCCGCTCAGGACGACTTCGACACTTTCCTAAACTTGACTCTTTCCTATCTTGTCATTTTTTCAACTTGCCATTTTCTTACCTGGTCCCTTTCCCAAACTGGTCTCTTTCCTAACTCGTCACTTTTTTGTCTGGACGGACGATACGCCATTTCCAAAAATGGACACTTTCCTAACTTGTCTCTTTTTTAACTCGCCATTTTCTAACTTTATCTGAAGGGTCCACGGAAAGAACTGTCTAGTCTATACTTCGTTTTTTTTAGCATTAGAAAGACCTATGCAGAACGAGATATATTAATACATACATTACTCAGTGTTGTGAACAGATAAGAAACAGAATGTTAGTTAATTTTTATTCTAAGATGAAAAGATAAGAATTTTAATAAATTGCGTTTGCAATTTTTCATGGAAAGGATGTACATTAAAAAAATAAAATATTTTAAAAATAAAAATAAAACCGCCTTCAAAAATTCGCCCGAACTAAAAAGTTAAAAATAATTTTGGTTCCTACTTCTTAGGATTTCCTACCCAAACCTTTAAAACTTTTACCCTATTCATTGAAATAAAACATTATGGCTAGGTACCCAACAGATTTCTTAGAAGTCGGTGCCAAGCCGAATACGTTCATAGGTATATATTAGATAGAGCTTTGTAACTTACTGTCACTCCGATTATGCTTTTATCAACAGAATGGTCTGCCTCAGTCATTTTCATGAAAGCATAATCGGAGTGACAGTATATTACAAAGCTCTATCAAATACATATAAGTACTCGCAAAGTGAACATATTTGGCTTGGCACCGACTTCTAAGAAATCTGTAGGGTACCTAGCCATAATGTTTTATTTCAATGAATAGGGTAAAAGGTTTGGGTAGGAAATCCTAAGAAGTAGGAACCAAAATTATTTTTAACTTTTTAGTTCGGGCGAATTTTTGAAGGCGGTTTTATTTTTATTTTTAAAATATTTTATTTTTTGCTTTTTAGTAGTGTAAATATAAAATCGTTATTCAGTATGCTCTAAATACTTATAATTAGAATGTGCTGCACTGTAGTAGGCCATAAAACCTGAACTGGCGAACTTATATGAATACAAAAACAATTTCAAAGGTAACAGACTTAGCATGCCAATATTATTTAAAGAATCACTAACCGCTAACCGACATGTCATAACTACTAAGCAAACACTTGGATAGATCTCGAAAATGTATGACATTTGTTATATATACAAAGAATGATCCTCCAACCTCTAATCGTTAAGGAGTTATTCCTTTCCTCATCAGCTCACCAACATGAGACTATGACCACCTAAAGGCAAATACTCGAATAGCCTCCAAAATATATGAAATATGTTATATTTAAAGAGTTATCCCCCAACTCCTAATCTCCAAGGAGTTGTACCTTACATCATCAGCTCACCAACATTAAAGGATGACCACCTAAAGGCAAATACTCAAATAGCTTCCAAAATACATGAAATATGTTATACTTAAAGAATTATCCCCCAACTCCTAATTGCTAAAGAGTTGTACCTTCCATCATCAGATCACCAACTTAAGATGTTCATGACTAGATGCAAATACTTGATTAGTCTTCGAAAATAAATGAAAAATGTCATGTGTGCCTACAACATTTGAAGAGTTCCCTCGATTTCTCCAGGATCCCATCATCAGATCTGGATTCGGTGACAATGGGACCAACTAGAAGGTATACCTTTTCAAACAAAAAAAGAATATTTGAAATCGGTCTACGCGTCTTCGAGTAATCGGGGAACATACATAAAAAAAAAAAAGATTTCGACGAATTGTTAACCTCCTCCTTTTTGAAGTCGGTTAAAAAACCTAAAGAGGCAGAGTTCTCAAAGAATTTTAAAGCGTCACTGTCACTATCTGTTATTCGATTTGTCGGTTGAGTCGGTTGTGTTTTCTATTGCTGTTAGCTTACTTAAAGATTGATGTTATCGTTTTTATTCAATTTCGTTATTAATTGTTGATCTATTTAGAATTTTAGATATTTTGTTTCTTGGTGCACATTTAAAATTGATGAAGTCGCAGCCAGTTCCGGCTAACGTTTTTTCATCTCTAAAGAAGAAATGGCAAAAGCAAAATCCTCTGACTGCCAGTGAAAAGCGGGTGGTGGTGAATATTTACAAATTAGTGTTAGTAATGTGCCATAGAAAGGAATATCCCACTAAATCGGACCGTGTGAAAAAGACTGCTGAGACTGCTGGTCTTACCTGGTCCCTTTCCCAAACTGGTCTCTTTCCTAACTCGTCACTTTTTTGTCTGGACGGACGATACGCCATTTCCACAAATGTCCTCTACTTATATTATGTCCTAACTTGTCTATTTTTTAACTTTATCTGAAGGGTCCACGGAAAGAACTGTCTAGTCTAGGTCTTATGAAAATCAGGTCAATATGTATCTTGTTATGTTAAAACTGAGGTTGTTTTTTTTTTCGGAAATTTGAATTAACTAAGATCTAAAATCGAATTGGAGATCAAAAATGTAAACAAATGGGATACCACTAAAAAAAAAATATCGCGAGAGGTGGGTGATAAAATCATTGAAATATTTATGAATAATGCGTATTTACAGTCACTGACGTAACGTACATATAATTTTGTTTTCTTTTTTTAGGGTTCCGTAGCCAAAATGGCAAAAACGGAACCCTTATAGATTCGTCATGTCCGTCTGTCCGTCTGTCCGTCTGTCCGTCTGTCCGTCTGTCACAGCCGATTTACTCGGAAACTATAAATGCTACAGTAACGAAATTTGGTAAGGATATGTGTTATATGAACCGCTACAGGATTATGATACTAAATTGTAAAAAAAACTATTGGGATGGGGGCCCTCCATACATGTAACTGAGGGATAGAATTTTTTTTTTGTTGTATATAAGCGTGTGGGGTATTAATAGAAAGGTCTTTGAAAATGATAAGAAGGTTTATAAATCTCATGTTTATTTAAGCAAATCGTTTTCGAGATATCAGCTCTCAAAGTCTGAAAAATGTGTCCCCCCCCTCTATTTTTTAAACTACGCGATATAAAATTCTAAAAAAAATATATGTTATGCACATTAATAAACTCTATCAACGATTTTTGGTTTGATTAAATTATCTTCTATAGTTTTTGAGGTAGGTTGATTTAACTGTATTTTTTTATAATAAATCGATAATGGTACGGAACCCTTCGCGCGCGAGTCCGACTCGCACTTGGCCGGTTTTTTTTTAATATAAAACATTATTTTTTAATGATATGTTTCTCTAGTTTTAATAAAATGTAAGGTGTTTAATTTATACTACTGGCAATGACAAGAAATCTTAAACATTTGGTTCGAAGTTATAACTAGTTCATTCGTAATTGAATATGGTAACTACAATAAGAACCATTAAAGAGGGGTCGCATATATAACTATTTAACTATATACTTAGAAAATCAAAACGAGATGGTGCTCCAAATGACTGTTTTATGAATTCATTAAAATTTAGCAATACAAAGTACATTAATACAGATTTTAGTATTTTTAACTCCAAATCAATTGTTTTCTTTTTTTAATCGAAATGGACTCGTTTGTAACTATATACTTCGTTTTATTTAAGATTAGAATTATCTGTCAAACGGGTGAACAAAGAAGCAGTGGTCGTAAACCTTCCTTCTTCGATTTCGGCCGATAACACTGAATTTCTCGGAACTTATGTACATTCATATCATTTGATATTTATCGATAGCTGAACGCATAGTTTTCACATTTATTATTAATTTGTTGGCAAAACCGTATTTAAAAAAAAAAGTGTTTTATAAGCAAGATGACGGCAATTTAGAAAAAAAGCTAAATATTGAAGGTTTTCGTTTAGTGTTTGGCGGTTTTTAACTAAGTATTTTTTTATAAATTTGTAACTCATATCGTACCGATTTTACATTTACTGAATTTAATGAAGTTTACAGTTTAAAATTTAACAATATTTGCATATTTAATCTAGCTTACATTATGTACTCCCAGTACTTTTAAAAGTCATGCATTTAAGGATTAAAACTATCGGTATAAAAGCGGACACGGTGTCATAAAGACTGAGCAGATGACAATAGTAAGACAACCCTACCCATCGGCAACGTCGTTTAGTAGGTATTTGTCGCCGTTATGGGCGGCTTTAATCTGGGACGCTCTAACGTAGTTTGAATTTAGTAACTAATTAGAAAATAAAATTCAGGTGACAATGATGACATACTCTACATAGTTTTATTCACTGTCAGTGCAAGAGTCCGAGGACTCGGAACCACCAACGTTTATAATAAAATTTTCCAGTGTAATCTATTATATTAACTAATTTAATTTAAAAAACTTATTTTCTTTTAAAATGTTGTATACCGTGCCAACGATATGCCAGCAGTCTCAGCAGTCTTTTTCACACGGTCCGATGTAGTGGGATATTCCTTTCTCTGGCACATTACTAACACTAATTTGTAAATATTCACCACCACCCGCTTTTCACTGGCAGTCAGAGGATTTTGCTTTTGCCATTTCTTCTTTAGAGATGAAAAAACGTTAGCCGGAACTGGCTGCGACTTCATCAATTTTAAATGTGCACCAAGAAACAAAATATCTAAAATTCTAAATAGATCAACAATTAATAACGAAATTGAATAAAAACGATAACATCAATCTTTAAGTAAGCTAACAGCAATAGAAAACACAACCGACTCAACCGACAAATCGAATAACAGATAGTGACAGTGACGCTTTAAAATTCTTTGAGAACTCTGCCTCTTTAGGTTTTTTAATGTACATCCTTTCCATGAAAAATTGAAAACGCAATTTATTAAAATTCTTATCTTTTCATCTTAGAATAAAAATTAACTAACATTCTGTTTCTTATCTGTTCACAACACTGAGTAATGTATGTATTAATATATCTCGTTCTGCATAGGTCTTTCTAATGCTAAAAAAAACGAAGTATAGACTAGACAGTTCTTTCCGTGGACCCTTCAGATAAAGTTAGAAAATGGCGAGTTAAAAAAGAGACAAGTTAGGAAAGTGTCCATTTTTGGAAATGGCGTATCGTCCGTCCAGACAAAAAAGTGACGAGTTAGGAAAGAGACCAGTTTGGGAAAGGGACCAGGTAAGAAAATGGCAAGTTGAAAAAATGACAAGATAGGAAAGAGTCAAGTTTAGGAAAGTGTCGAAGTCGTCCTGAGCGGCATCATCCCTGTTCATAAGTAGGACCAGGGGTAATGAAAAATCTCCCGTGGTACTACTAGGCAGGATAGTAGTACTACGGGCAAAAAATAATCCCCGTGGTACTTACTACTAGTAGTGCCACCAGTAGTACCACGGGTAAGCACCGACAAATATACCTAACTGTAGAGATTATCACCATGCGTGTAGGAAATATAATAAGAAAGTAAATACTTACGAGAAAGACCCTCAAAATATTTTGATAATAAGGACAACGATGCGACGCTATCTAAATTCTAATAAAAATTGCTACAAAATGTCTAAGTGTAATCTGATTTATTGACCTAATATAAAAATAATCAAATACCGCCAGTCGTATAATTCGATTTAATTGACGAATATCACTCATATTTTAACGACAAACGGGTATTAATCGCTTAAACGTCATGCTCGAAACGTCAGGCAATATTAAACGTAAGTTTACGAATCCCATCCTTTTGTCGTTAAAATATGACTTATTATTCGAGTACTAGAATAACCGAATATTCGACGTATTCAAACTGCAAGCTCTACTCGCACTCCATACTTAGTTCTAAACCAAATTGCAATGTCCTCAGATAATATCGACTTGAAGCGATAGGTAAATGCCCCACAAGACCTCCGAGAAACTTGAATAGCCAGTCTGAACTCCTAACACAGTTATGGACAATTTCAATGCCCGCTATTAAACGGAGTAGTAGCTGGGAGAGTTAGGGGTTTCTAAGACCGGAGGGAGAAACTTTTGTTAATATGAAGCATTTTCAAGGATAGAAATATAACTTGTCCTCGTGAGCCCTGTTAGAAAGTGAGTTTGTTAGCGATTTTTACCTAGGGGGTAATCATTAAAATAGTACATTACGACACAAGTGCGAAAAACTCGTTTCGAGTGGCGATGTTTTAAGGGAGTGTTTTAAATCGACACGAGTTACGAGTTTTTGCACGTTTCTCGTACGACGTTTTTCAGTACAGATGGCCCTCCGAAGTTTTGGACCTGACGTCAAATGACCCACTTCTCGTACTAGAGCCTAAAAAGTACACCATCTGTACTAAAAAGTTTATTTTTAGGGTTCCGTAGTAAAATAAGTTAAAGCCTTATAGCATAGCTCAGTGGCCGTTAGTATTAGAAATTTGCAATACATATTAACCTGTCGTACCTATGCCGCAAATATTTTTTCTTATAGTTTTCTTGTACGCGGATCCGGCATACGAGCGATTAATCACGCCCGTCGACAATGTGGTAGAATAAAATGTAGAAAAAATATTTACCCTGTCCTAGTAGTAGAGTCGGGATGTTATTTTTATTTTACCGTAATCCTATGGTGTGGGGTATCGTTGAATAGGTCTTTCGAAAAGAATAAGAGTCCCAAAAGTTTTTTTCTTAATCGTATTGATAGAAATATCTTGGATTTTCGGAGTTGACCGCTCCAGAATAAAAAAACTGCTCCAATGGTCCAAAAAATCATGAATACTGGAATTGACTATGTAAAGTTATCCATAAAACTTCCCAAAATTTTAATGTCATCTCGCTCACTTAAAAAAAAGATTGTTAACAAATTATAGGACATAAAATAAAAGAGCCGCATTTTCTTGAACCTTAAGACGACGGCTATCAGGGAAAAATATAATATTCATACTTTCAGAAAACTTTACATAGCCAATTATAAAGTACCTACTTTAATAAAATTTTGAACATAGCGCTTTTGAAGTAACTGAGCATGGCCCGACATGCTCTTGGCTGGTGGCCTTGGCATGTTAGAGAAAAATAACTTCCCAATATCACGTAGTGTAACCCCTTCGGACGTAGTTTCCGTATGCCGACCGCGTAGCCACACTTTTTTCATCAAAGTTTGCAACTACCCGCGGTAATAATGCCCTTGCAAAAGTTTTAATACCTAATAATACAGGGATGTCAAGGTTGCATTCATAAAAATGAGATGTATTAGTCATACTTTCGAAGTTTCTAGTCTGATATAGGATATAGGTATTATGTTTTGGGAGGATTATTCGCATGGGACGTGTATTGCTTTAAGTATAAAGCAATACACGTCCTGTTGATTCATTACGTGTATTGCTTTAAGTATAAGGGTAAGGCCGCGGATTTTGACGAATGTGACATAGACATAACATAAAAAAAAATACGTTACGTTACCATAAAACGCAACGAAAGTTACTATAAAGCTAAGCTCATACTGGTATGAACTCTGATTAAATGAAGGTCGTAAAAAAAACATATTTTTATCACTAAATAGTTGTTTTAATCAGATATAATAATCAACCCACATAATGTAATTTCTCATACTAAGTAATTACTTAAATTAACAGTATTTATAAATGTTTAAATGCCATAATCTTTGGAACTAAATAAACTAAATAAATCACCATAAATGCTTAAATGGAAATTGAACTGTTATTAATGAACAATATTAAACGCGTTAATAATTATACTGTATTTCATTAGCCCTAGGGGGGTAAAATTACCCACTGGAAAAACTAATTACTTAAAAAAACGCAAATCAAAATACCTAAATAACAAAATAATTTGATTTGTTTCGCAAACACTTGTTACAGTATGCTGTCATTCAAAATCTAATAAAACTCATTTAAATTAGTAAATTTCTGTGTGCACTTCCCTTTACCACATATTTTCGTTACGTAACATAAAAAATACGTTACGTTTTGTAAAAATGTAACGTATTCGTAACATAAGTGTAACGTATATTTGAAAAAAGGTTGATTATCTTGGTAAATAATTGCAATCTGAACATAATAATACATGCTACTGACGTTTGAAACTAAACCCTTTCGTAGGAAAAAACAGCCGTTTAATAATAATCACTACTTGCCGTAAAAATCACACTACCACTTTAGACGTTTTTTGCTAAAACTTTCGCCGCGTGCACTGTGACAACCATTTGTTAACGAATTAATGGGAGTGAGTGTGCCTATGGGTGTTGCCCTACTAGAATAAGAGTTCCTAGTGTCGATAAACAAATTTCTACCAACATTGGCTTAAATATGACCTTGAAAAAGCGTTACGAAAGTATCGTAACGTAAGTTTGGAATTGGTGACCCAAAAAGTAAAGGGAAAGAAAACAGTAAAATTGTTCACATATCATAAGTCCTTAATGAACGAAGCAATCGTTTATCATTCTAATTTGGTTTAAAATCAAACATTTAATGCTGACAAGTCTAATAATATGAAAAAAAAAGGTTTTAAGTACTCGTAGTCGAAAAAATTACTCGACTTACGTTACGTTTTTGCCAGAAATATTTATTTATTAATTTTAAATAAAGAGCTAAATTAGCTATTTCATTTGATTACATGTGACTGAGCATAGAGGAATATTTTAAAATTGATCAGAGTTCACTAGATGTTATCAGTTTTGTTTTATGAGCAAGACAAATTTTAAGCTCCGAATTCGTCAAAATCCGCGGCCTTACCCATAAAGCAATACAGTCCACTGACATTTTGTTAATCTTGCATTTTTTTTGGGGAATACGTAGTTTAGTTATATACGCTTAGATAATCAATCAAACCATACGGAAAAAAACCCAGATGCGTGGATGCCGGCGTGCTGATGACCAGCCTCTGTAACTTAG
>JALPQI010007931.1:0-45677 GCA_025490895.1 Thaumatotibia leucotreta | reverse complement strand
ATTGTGTATTCCAGAAATCTTTTGCAGCTGCTGTACAGTTCTATATAATAAAAAGAGGTTAGTTGTTGCAATATTTTCCTATTTTCTACGAGTAAATTGGAGGTTTGTTGGTGAACTTTTCTCATGTTAACTTGTTTTATAGCTTACTGAGGATATCCAGTCATGTTTTTATCAAAGGTATACTATTAATTTACTATGATGTGTCAATGCATTTTAGGTTATAGTATAGAATGCAAGCTTTGTATTTTGTGATTATTGAACATTTTTTTGTTGAGTTTTACTTCTCCAGAAAGCCTGTCTGTGATCTGTTTATTAGAAACAAAGGCTTAGGCTATAAGACTTTTTTTCTTTCACTGAATTACTAAATCACTGTGTAAAAAATAATACAACAATGGTAACTTGCTAGTTATGTTAGTAGCTGTTTATTGTTAAATAAAAATATGAATATTCCCGCCCAGTGCTTGTGATCCTTTCAATTTAATAAATACCACTAGTTGCTAGTTCCCTGCTATGAACAAAATCTTTGATTTGTCATTCTTAATTGCATCATATGTTCTAATGATTTCACATTCTATAGTGATAATGATATTATATTGGAATAAAGTAGATTAATTTTATATGCTGCAATAATGATAAATAATAATAATAAATAAATAAATAAAATAAAATAAATTTATTTTCAATATGCTTGATAGCTATAAATACATAGTAGTTGGTGCCTCCCTGTAAGCTAATATGCTTGTGTTAGGAGGTACCACTCTTCCTTACATCTATTTAAGCTATTTTAATCTAATTAATTAATTATACATTTACATGTTTATTACATTTAAAACATAGACATAATTATGTCCAGACCCAAAGCATCAGTACATAATGTCAACAGAAATTTTGTGTAAATCATAATAACTAGCTTTGGAGCTTACCATGCCATCACAAATAGGAATCCATAAATAAAAGTTATAATTCATTATTGCAGCATCTAAAATTAATCTGAAGGGGTGATTTTGATGTCCTTGTTTCCAGTTTTTATAGTTCTGATTGTTGTTGCTTGTAGTATTGATTATAAATGGATTCTCCTGTTTTTATAACCATTATATTATAGCTATACTAATCCTAAAATTAAATTATAATTGTTATTTTTCATAGGGAAGTTCAGAAAACAACCCGGACGAGTCAACTCAAGATTTAAGCACAGCACAAAAGAGACGCATCAGGCGCAAGAGGCTCCAGGCAGCTCGTACCACAAACCCGATCACCACACATCAAACTATCAATATCATTGACAGCATCCGAAGAGATATTTCATTCTTGCAAGCCACCAACAGCTCACTAGTCCTCGAAATAGACCCTTTACCAATCAAATCTAAATGTAAAAGTTATGATATAGAAAAAACTAATAAGGCCTGTCAAAGAAACTCCAAACACAGAATCAAAGATGTCTTCAACAGACAAATCTAGAGAGGAAGTCAAAGCTGCCAGAGAAGCCAAGAAGTTAGCTAAGCAGAAGAAGAAAGATCCAGAACAGAGTAAGTCGGGACAAGAAACAAAAGTAGCGAAAGAGTTAACAGTCACTGAGAAGTCAAATGTTAAAGTAAGTCCTGTTAAAAGCAAGGATGAAGTAGACAAAGCTGTTATTCATCCAGAGAAACCTATATCTAAAGATGAAACTAAAGCTAGAGTAGATGCTACTAAACCAATAAAATTGGATCCAGTATCTGAAAGTATTATTAAATCTGATGCAGATGATAAATCTAAAGATCTAATAAAAGCAGAAAGAGCAGCTAAGAAAGCAGCCAAACAAGCTAAGAAGAAAGGGTCAGAAGGAGATGCTCCTAAAGGTGAAGAAATGACTGTTAAGGATGTTGTCAATGCATTGAAGGATATCGCCAATGTCGCTAGAGAAGTGCAAGATGTTACGGCTAAGGTGCAAGCAATTCATTTGGAGGCCAAAAAGGTACATTACCATTCATAAGTATTTTGGCTGCATCAGCTGTATTTGAAATGCTTAAGTTATATTGATTGATTACATTTCTGTGAATGTAATCAATAATTGTCATAAATACAAACCCAGTATTATTCAATATCAATTTCTTTTAGAGCTGACTTTATTTCCTTTAACCATAACAGGAAAGTATGAGATTGATAACATTAATTTATGTCTATATTCCAGTAAAAATATACTTTCTCTAACTTGTTTATTCAGCCTTCAGGCTAGAAAAAAATACACTTCACTTATACTATCAAATAGTTGTATTAAGTTATTAAATCCAATAGTTAATATAAGAATTTAGCTGTGTGTGTTACATGGTCACATTGATCAATATTATTAAATCTAACAATAATTGTTATTATTCTGTTTTATGATTGCCTAAATACTTATGAGCGGTAGTGTATACAGGTTTTTATTATTCTTTATTGGGTATACTTTGCAAACAATTTTTGAGTAACATTCAAATATTACCTATTGCTTCTTAGCTCAATAAGTTATGCAGAATTTCATACATAGGTACAGACACATTTCAAAATATCTATACATGTCCATGGCACAAGGATTAAAAGTCGTTATTATATTTTGGAGCTTACCATGCCATCACAAATAGGAATCGATTGTTGAACCATATGCCTGTGTATCATGTAATGAAATTCAAATAACATAACTATAAAAAAGACAATTCATCAATACAGCAAAATGATGAACTACAAGAGGCTCAAAAATACCAGTTTAAATAAAATAAACAATCGAACTTAAAATGGAGTAAACTCGAAAGTTTGAGCTCCTCCAGAATTAATACATATATTTTTTTATAAATTACAGTTTTGTTAATAATTATTGTAACAGTCTTGTTTTAAATATATGCAGCCAGAAGACTCGGGAAAGAGCAAAGCAGAGCTGAAGGCCGAGCGGCGAGCGAAGCAGGAGGCTCAAAGAGCTGCCAAGCAAGCCACTGTGGCCGCCAAGCCAGCCGCCAAGCCGGCTAAGCCTGCGGAAGCTGCTAAGGATTCTGTGACACCGGAGAAAACTTTAGACAAGGTATTTATAAATAACAGTATTAGGGCATTTTTTCACTTCTAGGGACACCCCATTAGCTTAACTCTAACAAAAAAGTTAACTTCGATGTCAGTTTTGTAACGACAATTAAGCATGAAATATTTACGTAAATCCACTTTATTCATGTTTTTATATTCCATAGACGCGTATTCTTACTGGATTAAATGATAAAAAATATTTTTGTTAATATTTAATGCTTAGTTGTCGTTACAAAACTGACATCGAGTCAAGTTAGCATAACCTCCTGAGTCCTGATAAAAAATGAGTACACTCGCATAAAAGCCGAGAGTCCTTTATAACACTATCAGCGTAAAGTCCTGGGTAAAAATCGAGTACACTCGCATAAAAGCCGAGAGTCCTTTATAACACCATCAGTGTTGAGTCCTGAACTTTTTGACGCTTATTTTAAGGTTTAAAATGGGTCTGTCAGATTTTTGTTGGAACAAAGTTGGTTATATACCTACTCAAAGAGGTATACTTTAAGCATAATTTGTTTTACAAATTATTTGGGCATTATAAAGGCCTCTCGGCTTTTATGTGACTAAGATTATATAATAAATGTGGCGAATATGTGTCATTTTGTATGAAAACAGGTGTATATTTGAAAAATAAAATAAAACATAAGGGATTGTCAAAATGCTATAATTATAAAAAATTACAAAAATCGTAGAACCGTTCTGTTATTAAAACATTAAAATCTTTCTTTTAAAATCTAATTCAATATACAACTGTTGTAGTTAAATCAGTCTACTTCTCACATCACAATAGTATCCTCATAAAGTAACTTTACTTAAGTATTTTAAAAACAATTGTAATAAACCTTCTGTAACATTATATAACTAACTAAGCAATAATCTACATATTTCAAGGAAAACTCATTTTAAACAAGTGTGAGAACTTAATGATGCTATGAACAAAGTCCGAGAGGGCTTTACAAAGGTCAAATTAATTTAACACGTAATTGTACTCTAACATCATATTTACAATAAAACTAGTAATTACATTAAAATAAACTTGTAAAATACTCATTAAATAAATTAAAAGACAGACAAAAACAAACAGGTTAAAGCGAAAAAATAAGATTGAACTCACCTCTACCTGAACGATGTGACATCTTGCCGGACTTTTGAGGTCGCACTGAACGGGATATTCTTTTTCACTGGGCAATAGCCTTTGCGAAATAGAGATAGATATATTTGTGATTGGACGATAGCCATTGATTCTCAAATTCACGCCATAATCGCCTGATTTTAAGCGCGAAATATTAAGGCCTTTATAACGGACAATCGGCGTTTATGAATAACTTTAGTTTTTAGCGCTCGGTCTTTACACATGTCATGATTTTGGTCGTTATAACGGACTCTGGGACTTTATTTATAACTTTATTTTTTAGCGCTCGGCCTTTACACATGGCATGATTTTGGCCTTTATAACGGACTCAGGGACTCGGGAGGATAGAGTCAAGTCGCCGTTGAGTTGTCATAATGTGCGAACACCTTATATGATCCATGATCCATGAAAATATAATTAAACGGTCAAACTCACGTGTATTTAGTCACTACACTCACTACGCGCGACATGATTGTCTTGAACTAGTCTCCATTATCAGGCAAAGATCGCATGTTAACACGACGTTGCATGTTTACGTGTTTTCTTTCTTTTTTCTCTTCTTCGTCGCACTTTATTTTTTCTTCCTGTTTCTATCCATGAAGGTCTATGCCATAGTATTTCTATTCGAGAATCATTAATGAGCGTTATTAACTATCGGCGACCTTTATGGATGCAAATAGAGAGTGTGTTGTCATTTACTATTGTGTATCAGTAAAGCACTATGTATTTTTTTACTATTATTGGAATTGTTATGTATAAGTTTAATGTTACCGCAAGTTCGTAAAAGACATGTATCGTCAGTTGACAAGCAAAACTCACTAAGTAACAAATACCTACTTGAAATAAAGCTCTTATCTCAATTCTCATTTAATACTGACATAAGAGGTTGCTAAGAGTAGTGACAGTTTTTATAGTGAGTTTTGCTTGTCAGCCGACGATATGTAAGTTGTGGTTACCTATAATTGAATAAGCATCAGCCACGAATTAATGTAAATGTATTTATAGTATGTAAGATGTGTTATCTGTTGGTAATCCTTAATAAACAAAAATAAAATAAATAAATGATGAAGATCCTCTAAATGGATTGAAACATGTCGAGCAATTATTGACTTAAATTACTTGAAAAATAGTTGTCTGTCGCTCAATAAAATAAAAGTGATTGTTTTATAGGAGAAATCTCCGAAGCCGAAAACGTTAGAGAGGGCCAAGCCGAAGCCGGCGGCGCAGCGCGTGGGCTGGTTCTCGCACCTCAGCGTGGACACCGATAAACAGCCGAAGATAGCTCTTAACTCCAAGTAAGACTGTTTCTTAATGGTTTTATAGGAGAAATATCCAAAGCTGAAGCCGTTGAAGAGGGCCAAGCCGAAGCTGGGCTGGTTCCCGCACTTCAAGCACAAGCAGCAGAAGATAGCTCTTAACTCCAAGTAAGAATGTTTCTTAATGGTTTTATAGGAGAAATATCCCAAGCTGAAGCCGTTGAAGAGGGCCAAGCCGAAGCTGGGCTGGTTCCCGCACTTCAAGCACAAGCAGCAGAAGATAGCTCTTAACTCCAAGTAAGAATGTTTCTTAATGGTTTTATAGGAGAAATATCCCAAGCTGAAGCCGTTGAAGAGGGCCAAGCCGAAGCTGGGCTGGTTCCCGCACTTCAAGCACAAGCAGCAGAAGATAGCTCTTAACTCCAAGTAAGAATGTTTCTTAATGGTTTTATAGGAGAAATATCCCAAGCTGAAGCCGTTGAAGAGGGCCAAGCCGAAGCTGGGCTGGTTCCCGCACTTCAAGCACAAGCAGCAGAAGATAGCTCTTAACTCCAAGTAAGAATGTTTCTTAATGGTTTTATAGGAGAAATATCCCAAGCTGAAGCCGTTGAAGAGGGCCAAGCCGAAGCTGGGCTGGTTCCCGCACTTCAAGCACAAGCAGCAGAAGATAGCTCTTAACTCCAAGTAAGACTGTTTCTTAATGGTTTTATAGGAGAAATATCCCAAGCTGAAGCCGTTGGAGAGGGCCAAGCCGAAGCTGGGCTGGTTCCCGCACCTCAGCGTGGACACGGACAAACAGCAGAAGATAGCTCTTAACTCCAAGTAAGAATGTTTCTTAACGGTTTTATAGGAGAAATGTCCCAAGCTGAAGCCGTTATAGAGGGCCAAGCCGAAGCTGGGCTGGTTTCGCACCTCAGCGTGGACACGGATAAACAGCCGAAGATAACTCTTAACTCCAAGTAAGACTGTTTCTTAATGGTTTTACAGGAGAAACCTCCCAAGCTGAAGTCGTTGAAGAGGGCCAAGCCGAAGCTGGGCTGGTTCTCGCACCTCAGCGTGGACACGGACAAACAGCCGAAGATAGCTCTTAACTCCAAGTAAGACTGTTTCTTAATGGTTTTATAGGAGAAATCTCCCAAGCTGAAGAGGGCCAAGCCGAAGCTGGGCTGGTTCCCGCACTTCAGCGTGGACACGGATAAACAGCCGAAGATAGCTCTTAACTCCAAGTAAGAATGTTTCTTAATGGTTTTATAGGAGAAATCTCCCAAGCTGAAGAGGGCCAAGCCGAAGCTGGGCTGGTTCCCGCACTTCAGCGTGGACACGGATAAACAGCCGAAGATAGCTCTTAACTCCAAGTAAGACTGTTTCTTAATGGTTTTATAGGAGAAATATCCCAAGCTGAAGCCGTTGAAGAGGGCCAAGCCGAAGCTGGGCTGGTTCTTGCACCTCAGCGTGGACACGGACAAACAGCCGAAGACAGCTCTTAACTCCAAGTAACAATGTTTCTTAATGGTTTTATTTTATAGGAGTAGTCTCCCAAGCTGAAGCCGTTGGAGAGGGCCAAGCCGAAGCTGGGCTGGTTCCCGCACTTCAGCGTGGACACGGACAAGCCGAAGATAGCTCTTAACTCCAAGTAAGAATGTTTCTTAATGGTTTTACAGGAGAAATGTCCCAAGCTGAAGCCGTTGGAGAGGGCCATGCCGAAGCTGGGCTGACACGGACAAGCAGCCGAAGATAGCTCTTAACTCCAAGTAAGACTGTTTCTTAATGGTTTTATAGCAGAAATATCCCAAGTTGAAGCCGTTGAAGAGGGCCTAGCCGAAGCTGGGCTGGATTTGGTTCCCGCACTTCAGCGTGGACACGGATAAACAGCCGAAGATAGCTCTTAACTCCAAGTAAGAATGTTTCTTAATGGTTTTATAGGAGAAATCTCCCAAGCCGAAGCCGTTGGAGAGTGGACACAGATAAGACTCGATTCGCGTCAGATTAAAAAAGCTTAGTTGCAGTCAGGTTTGTAACGACAATTAAAAACTAAATTTCAATAAAAACTCGGCTTTGGCGTTAATTTTATAAACTATAAGCGATATTATAATATATAAACGCCGATCTAGTTTAAATTTCTAAAGATATCATACATTATTGTCGTTATAAACCTGACTGCAATTAAGGTAGTTTTTTTATAAATTATAATTAATTGTTCTTAATCAAATTGTTTATTTATGTGTTTATAAGGATCATCAACAGAAGATACAATACACATTAAACAGAATTTTGGCCAAGTTCATTTACAATCGATCTCCCACTTACAGGTAATCACAGCATGCAAATTTATTAACATCATCAGCCTATCATAGTCCACTGCCGGACGTAGGCCTCTCCTATTAACTATGCGCAAGGACGCATTAGGAGGTAAATGCCCATAATCGCCACGCTGGGCAAGCGGATTGGCGATCGCGTCTCCACTATGATGACGCTACTGCCCATCATCAATCTTTTATCAAATAATCGTCAGTGACACTTCAATCCCTTAGTCGACTCTTACGACACCCGCAGGAGGAGTTGGGGTGGTGACAAGTGTATTCTTACTGCCGTCGCCACACGGCAAATTTATTAACATTGAGTTTATATTCATTGTCTGCAGTTTGCACCCGGCTATCATCAAGTTGGGCGTTCAACTTTCATCGCGTGTGGTGTCGGGATCTAACGCGAGGTGCATAGCGCTGCTGGATGCTTTGAAAAAGGTATGGCATAGTTATTATCAAACCCGAATCAGAAGGCGATTCGAAAGTACTGTTGACGCAACAAATGACACAAGATTGACCAAGAAAAGGGTTGTTTGTAGGTTTAGTGAGTACGGTTGTCCACGACGAAATTGGAGGTAATTTGCTGATTATTTACTGGTCGCTCAAAACGGTTAAACTTTCGCTGATCTCATACAACCAGAAATGTACACATCACAAAAATTCTAAAATTGAAGCACCATATGCTTAAATGAGTAGGCCTTATTGAAAATCTATAGTTCTAAATCTATGTTAACTCACACCAGTTTAAAAAAAATAGGGGAGATTTCAATTTCATAAATTTATGTACTGCCAAATTGTCGAATTTTGAGCGACCTCTAAATGATGCTCGATTACTCTGAAAATTGGTATACTTTACTTTTAGGGGACATGTACAATAATAAGCCCTGTGGAGCGGGAAAATTATCATTTTTTTTATCCACCCTAGTAGCGAGTGTATAATTATTGTCTGAAAGTCTCTGTACTTAATATATGAATATAATATAACTATTAATATATCCTAGATTGACTTATACACTGTTGGTTAACAGAACTTTCGAATCCCATTCTGATCGCGGTTTGATAATACGACTTCCATGTCTTTATTTATTATTATTCTGCACCAGTTTAGGGATGTGGTTCTCTCATTTATGTACCTTACAAAAACGTGATTTTATTCATATTTGTGTCTTTTGTAATCAAATGAGCCCACATTGTTGTTAATTGGTTTGCATAGCCAAGATGCTTTGTAATCTGGACAGATAATTCGAAAAATACAACTAAATTTCAACTATATCGGCCCTTGCAATAGAAAACGACGTATTTACTTTTCTACACATGATTATTGCGCAAATAAGCTATTGGTTATACTAATGAATAAGTTTCAATTAAAATGTTATTTTTTAGTTCAGATGGTGCCTTCATGCCTTGTCGATTTAAGACACTCCGTGTCCGACGGTCGTGTTTTAAAACATCGCCACTCGTTTCGAATTACATGTTTTTCGCACTTGTGTCGTAATGTACTATTATGTTTTCCTTTTTTTGTGTCTGTCAATGTAAGTTTTGGTTCAATCTTATTTTATCTATTTATCTTATATAGCTGTAACTAAACGCTGTCGCCCTTTATTTTACATAGCGATAGTCTGTATCGAAACTCAAAGCACGTGAGTGGTTTATGGTTATTGCAGATTTTTTATCTACATATATTTTTTAGATGGTATCAGACTACACGCTCCCGGCACGAACGGAATATGCCCGCGGCCTCGAAACACATTTAAAAGAGAGTCTCACATATTTGTGGGGCATGCGACAACCCACGGCGTCGCAAGTGAACGCCGTCAAGTTCTTCCGCCACCATCTGACGCAGCTGCCGCACAATGTGGACGAGTTTGACGTGAGTAGTGCGCTGGTGTAGTGACAGCTATAGTCGTCACATACTTGTGGGGCATGCGGCAACCCACGGCGTCGCAAGTGAACGCCGTCAAGTTCTTTCGCCACCATCTGACGCAGCTGCCGCACAATGTGGACGAGTTTGACGTGAGTAGTGCGCTGGTGTAGTGACAGCTATAGTCGTCACATACTTGTGGGGCGGCAACCCACGGCGTCGCAAGTGAACGCCGTCAAGTTCTTCCGCCACCATCTGACGCAGCTGCCGCACAATGTGGACGAGTTTGACGTGAGTAGTTGAGTACATAGTTGGACGCTTGTTTATTAGTTTGTCAGCCTTCGTAGCCTAGTCGTAGACCTTGCCTACGAAGCTGGCAGTTCCGAGTGCAGTGGCATTATTTGTGTATTTATTTATCACAAACATTTGTCCCTTGGTCTTGACTGTGTATGTATTTAAGTTATCCCTAATCTATCTATTAAAAAATAAATTTAAGTATATAACAAGATCTCAATTTACACCAATAAATCCGCCGCACACTTCGTCAAAATGCTACAAAATGGTATCAGTAACAAGTCGTCATACACACCAATGGCAATATCCGCAACAGGCTTCGTCATTACAACACAAAAAAGAAAACGTTAATTGCAATCCCCGCTCCGTCCAAAAGTCCCAATCACACCGGCTGCGTTACCGCGCTGTATAGCCAGGGGTAACTGTTGAACCAAATATGAGCCGGAACGGGGGTCACAACCACCGTCTCTCAGTCGCCGACCTAAGTCCCTTACGAACTTTTTTGTTTAGCCTTAGAGCTTGGCCCCCAGTCTCGACTCTATTATACATATATAGGTTAGGTGTAGGTAGGGTGTAGCACGTTGGACCGGCAATCCAGAGGCAGCGGGTTCGAATCCCGTGACAACCAGAGTCTTTCGTAGTTGATTTTTTCTATGGTAAGCACATCTGTTACGACATTGTGGGATTATCCGCATTATAAAAAAGTAACTTCAATATCAATTTGTTTAATTATAAAAATAAATTGATGTTTTCTAATCTTGTATTGATTACAGCGCCCTCTCTAGCAAATTCAACGCAGCGTAGAGTTGCCGAGCTTGCAGACGATTATGTGATGCATACGTCTTAGGAGTGTGGCTTAAGGTTGTAGTACCTTCGAAACATTACGTACAGATGTCGCTAGTGATTAGATTCACAATACCATTGGAAAAATTCGCTGTGATCGACGGAAGGTCGTCTGGTGTAATTGGTAGCACGTTGGACCGGCAATCCAGAGGCAGCGGGTTCGAATCCCGTGACAACCAGAGTCTTTCGTAGTTGATTTTTTCTATGGTAAGCACATCTGTTACGACATTGTGGGATATATAGGTATGGTCTTAGGCCTTCAGTAAATAGTAGATTCGTTGCCAAGGCCGTTTAAGTGGGAAATGTCTCGGATGACGTGTAATTGTAGGCCGAGGTAAAGTCGAGGCCGACAAACATGTGATCCGAGGCTTTCCCATTTAACGGCTGAGGTGTGGGTAACCTATTGAACTTTCGAAAATCCTTTGTCCGTTTTTCACTTGTCCGAAAACGGTTCCTCGAATTTTTATAATCCATGTACATTGTTTACCCTATTTTTTGAAATGGTCCTCGTTTTCTATTCCACATCAACATTTTCCCGAATTTCGATAACCAGAAGAACGGTTGCCAAATTTATTATTTGACAACCGATTTGTTAACCATGTTTTCATAAATCCGATGCTAAGCGAAATCGAAATGTCATTTTACCTTATATCAGTAACCAGAACAACGGTTGCCAACATTTTTATTTGACAATCGATTTGGTAACCACGTTTTCATAAATCGGAAATGTAATTTTCCCGTATATCAATAACCAGAAGAACGATTGTCGGACAAGTGAAAATCGGATAAGGGATTTTCGAAACTTCATTAGGTTTCGAAGCTAGGGCGGAGTGAATGGCGTAGTCTTTAAATACGAAAGTATTTTTAATCAATTGTTTACACATCCTCATACTTACAAAACCAAAAAAGGGGGGACGGGGGGGCGAAGCCCCCCACCAGGGGGGCTCGGGGGGCGAAGCCCCCCGCATTAAAAAAGAAATAATCTGAACCTCCCCTACCTTAACCTGGATAGGTTCGTTAGGTACCTTTTATCCCTTAGAGCGGAAATAGAAGCCCCGCGCAGCGGGGCTTCGTCGACCGGTTCCCAGGTCAAAATTGCTCACTTAAATTCTTTGGACAACAGGGCAAATTATTTAGTAATAGTTAAGTATAAGGAATAAAAAAATATTTTTAAAGTTAGTTAAATGTAGGTAATCACTTTTAGTACATTAAATAGTCACCATTATGCACAATAATTTTTCGATACATATACATAAGACACGAAAATCATTAGGACAAACAATATTTAGGAACAACCAAGTTAGGATTAACAATTTCGGCATAACAAAAATATGCGCAACAATGTTTATGCCATTCATTTTTCGGCGTAAAGTTATTATGCGACAAATTTTTCGGAATAAAAACATTATGCCACCCGATATAGACCCCCTCCCGGGGCAGATCCGAGTCGGCTTTGCTCTTAGGTTATTTTTTTTTCAGCAACCCAGAAAGTACTCAGTTCAGTAACAAGGTAACAGTAAGTAAAGTGAAGAATGTAGGTTAGAACTTCTACGCAACGTGATTTCCGCAGTGAGTGAGCGAAACGAGCGAACAAAACCTCCCGGGGCAGATCCGAGTCGGATAGGTTAGGTTAGAAGACTAAGGCGGGAGCTTTGCTAGCTTTGCTCCCGCCTTAGTCTTCAATGTAATTTTTTTTTCAGCAACCCAGAAAGTACTCAGTTCAGTAACACGGTACAGTAATACTTGACGCCACAAAAAGTAGTTGGCAAATAATACTTCGGGATTTTAACAAGTGTTTATTCGAAATAATGAATTCGATTGTTTGATAGGGGGGGAAATAATACTTCGGTCAAAATACTTTATGCCAAAAAAAGTAGTTGGCAAATGATACTTCGGAATTTTTACGAGTGTTGATTCGAATCATAAGCGAAATAAAATTGCTGCTAATTGAGAAAGGGGGTAAATAATAAGCAGGGAAAAGTACTTTCGGGCAAACAAAATTTAGGCCAATTAATAAAATGGGAAACGTTTTCGGGATACTAATATTCGACATTACAATTTTCGACTTTATGATAGGTAACCTGAGGTGTGTATACTATTTTTCTGCTCAACGGAGCCGCAACTTAGTTTAGCGCAGCGGCCGGCAATGTACTGTTTGCCGGCCGGAGGGCAGAAAAATTAATAATTTGCATGTAGGTACCTTATAATACCTAGTATTTGCATCTTATTTATGTGCTACTATTTTGTCAGGCAAAGAAGATACTACACGAAGAAATAGACCGGTACATCCGCGAACAAATAGACATGGCGGGCGAGGCTATCAGCATCGCAGTCCGCAATAAAATCTCGGATGGCGACAAGATACTCACGTATGGGTGGTAAGTAAATTATTATTGTCCTTGCATTGTCCCGTAAATATAAAATGGTGGCAGTATCGCAGTTTACAGTAAGCTCTCAGGCTGAGACAAATTACTCACGTATGGATTGTAACGAAATTCATTTTATTGCCTCCACATTTCGTAAAATCCAAAGAAAGTAAGAAATAAAGTTTGTAAAAACGCGAACGTGTTAGGCGTAGAACTCTACGGGTTGTACTAATGCCCATGTAAATGCCAAGCTTTAAAGATATAAACATTTGACTCTAGAAATATGTTTGTGTGCCTACTTCTGCGTTTCCATTTCGAAATAGTTTTAATTTACAGGTTTCCTTTAAGCTTTTATGATTTTGTTTTCATATTTTTCGGACCCACGGATCGAGAGGTCTCTGAAAATATTGACTTTAAATAAATGGGTCCTTCTTTTAAAAATACCTATTCAACCACACTGTAGGATTTCATTAAAAAAAATCATCCTCACTTTGCATGTAGGTCCCCGGATTTATATTCTAATTTTTTTCTACCACTTTGTCGCCAATATTAACACGTATATACGACCTTTACCACGTTGAGAATCGTGCGGGCGAGACAAACACCTGTCGAACTTAGTTAATCAAACAGTGCCATGTGCATATAAAGCTTCCAGTTACCTATTTAAAGATGCTTCCGTCCACAGCTCGTCACTAATAGAGCGTATATTCCGTGACGCCTGGTCCGCCGGCGTCAAGTTCGAGGTGGTTGTCGTCGGCAACCGCGTGCACCGCCACGGGCGAGAGATGCTGCGGCGGCTGCTCGAGGCCGGGCCCTGCTCGTACCTCGACATTACTGCCGTCAGCTTCATCATGCACAAGGTGATCCTTCCGTCCACAGCTCGTCGCTGATAGAGCGCATATTCCGCGACGCCAGGGTGCTTAGCCAAGATGCCAAACGCTAGCGCTTAGTAGCGTAACGTAGTTTTCCCCCTCAGTCACTCTTTCATATTAGTTCGTTTTTCGTTTCATATGAGGACCTTTACATCTCTAGTAGTATAGATATAGATACTTAATAATGTTGCGAACTTGTACAATAATAATTATTTTTGTTTAATATTATGATCCTTTATTTATTTCTGTCTTTATAAAAATGTCTATAATAATCTTTTTTTTTATGTAATACATTCTTTAATGCATGTTATTTTAATAAGATGTATTATTAATATTATTATACCTACTGTTTTGAAAAAATAAGTCCACCTGAGTTTCTTACTGGTTCTTCTCAGGAACGGCGTAGGGTTTGAACCAGTGGTAGATTTTTTTCTCTCATGTCAGACGATTCGAAAGTGCTTATTAATAAGCTTACTTGAATAAAGAATAGTTTGACTTTGACTTTGACTAGTGCGACAAAGACAGTTAGCTGCGATTAACGTTGAAGCCCTAGCGATTGGCAACTTGGCTAAACACCCTGGTCCGCCGGCGTCAAGTTCGAGGTGGTTTTCGTAGGCAACATCATGCACAAGGTATGCGACGATATTTGTATGGAAGCTCGCAATAAGCAGACCGATATTCCGAGCTTCATACACTCACTCTATGGGCTCCATTAGCATGATATCCCGTATAGGACTGATATCAGCCAGTTGCTGTTTGCTACCAAACACAAGATATTTAGTTTTCATCACACTGCTTTCTAAGTGCGCCATTGTTTGTTTGCATGGCGGGAGTTATAGAAAAGTGAAATTCCCTAGGGAGTTATAGAAATGTTAGTAAGTTTTTTTAGGTACGTCATTAAATGACGAATAAAAAATGTTGAGTGTAAATATTATCAAATTTTAAGAATATTTAGATTTACATTTTTTTTGTTCTCAAGTGTGATGCAAAACTTTGTATGATTGGTAAGCGGAATACAAATTCGAGTCATTAAAACTCCTCCGCCTACGGCGTCGGGCTTCTAACACTCTCGTTAGTAATACCGTATTTGGAGCAACTTTTAGTCCACCAAGAACTCAAAAACTAGTTTACAGTTAAATAGGGTTGATATATTGACGGTCTGTTATGCAAGTTTTTAGGTTTGTTTATTTTTTTTTTCTACTGCTGCACGCTATAGGTAGAACCATAAAAAAATCCTGATTTGATCCTGATTGTGGTAGACACACGTCTTTGAGTGGTTTAAGGTTGTAGTACCTTCGAAACATTAAGTACAGATGTCGCTAGTGATATACGCTAGTTTTACAATACAAAGATTCAAAGATTTTTATTTGTTTAACATAGGTAAGGAAGGTGAAATGTACAGGGGTGGATTTCATCAAGAAAATTTTCACCATACAAAAATATATTTTTTTTCTTTTATTAATTAAATGCATAAATATGTATCTAGAATTGTTAAGTTATATTTATTAGAGTATCTTGTTATGATTCCACACTAATTTGATGCATAATTTCGAAATTATAGGCATCAAAAATATTTTACACGAGATGGTGATGACGACCATGCCATGGTTATGATTTTTTTAATGGATGGCGATGATACTTTGTGTATGGTAATGACGATTTACTATATCATAAGATTCATAAGGGTATTAAATCAAACAATTTTCAGTCAAATCAACAATGTATTTTCAAAGCGAATGAAGCAAATTGAATGTTTGTAGTTTATTCCAAACTTCCAAGCGAGTTTAGTTCCTGTCTCCTTACATTCCTGTACCAAAGAAGATTTTGTCGCTGGCTTCTTTAGCGTCTTCACTGCTGCCTGACTATCCGTGTATATGACCACGGCCCTCGTCTGCTGCACTTGCTCCTTTATGAGCCTTACGCACCGTAGTATGGCACAAACTTCTGCCTGAAACACACTCGTTTACCTACCAAGTGGGACAGATACCTTTTCCCCCAATTTCGGGATAACTATATAGTAGGTATGCCTGCTCCAGCTAGACCTGTGGAGCTTCTTATCGAACCGTCAGTGAAGTATATAAACGTCGGATGTGCGACGTTTACCTTCCAGTTGTCCCTCTCCCCAATATGTACTCTATATTTCTTATCGAATATCTTCTTCCTCTTTATGAGGTCATTGTGAGTTACCATCATTTCCATTTTAGACAGTACCCTATCTTGTATTAGTTCGTGTCGCTTGTGTACGCAACTTCCTCTCCATTCCTTGTATGCCTTCATTCGGTACCACTGTTCCATGGCCCTCTTTTCCGCTTCTATATGTAGCGCCTTTATGCCTAGTATTACCCCTAAGGCGTGTGTCGGGTTGCCTCTGCACCTTTGCTAGGTACCTCTGATATTTCTTAATATGTGCTCTGTGCCACCAGACCACCGCTCCATATAGTACTCGGGAAGTATTATCGCCTTGGAGATCCATTCCAATATCCTCGACTTTAACCCCCATTTCCTTCACACCGCTCTTTTGTAATGATACAGTGTTCTTATGGCTTTCGCCGTTTGTTCTTTTACATGAGTTTTGTACATGAGCGTGCTACCCAGAGTCACCCCAGATACTTTTGCTCGTTTACCAACTCCTGCTCCTTGTCATGTACCCTTATGGGCCTCATCTCTTCTGTCTTCCTTTTGTTAGTGAATAACACAAGCTTCGTTTTTGATGGATTTAAATCCAATCTCTCTCTCTCTGCACCATTCCAGCACTTTTTGGATACTACTGGCCAGTATGTCCCTTATGGCTTCCCTATCCATAGCGCTATTGTCTTGATGACTCCTTCCCTTCTCAGACTTTTCTCTACCGCTGAACATTTAATGGCACTTGCTACTACAAGAAAAACCAAAAATTATGGACCAATTTACAAAAATTGTCAACTCCATACATACAGGATCATAACCATCCATTGCTTCAGTACCGGTATTGACACGCTCGGTGTTGACGATTTCACACAAAATCCTAGATTATTTTAGAACACTAATACTTAAAGCAACGTCAACGCCTCACTAGTAAGTTCCTTTAAGGTTACGTATTCCCAAGTAATTAGTTTAAATATTATTCAATTACTTACTGTAAACCACTCGTGGATGGTTATGACGCCACAGCGTGTTAATCACGTATTGCAGTCACATTTTTATGATTTTTTTTTGGTTTGAGCCCGCAAAGACAAACGTGTACTCGGTTCCGCTGTTTCACCTGAATTGAGGAGGCGGGCGTGGGTACACCCGGTATATTTAGACGCACGAGTACAAAACTACCTCAACTTTGACAGTGCGCTTACGGTGTTGATGAATTTTTGGTGTTAAACTTTTAAATATTTTAAATACTACTTACGCGATGAAGGATTTTTATCATATTTTTTTGAACGTTTAACAACAATATTTAAAAACGATTACTGAAGTAAAATTCGCAATCGTACGTTTGATTTGCGATAATTTTCAGTACAAATATGGAGGTTCAGATTTTTTTGTTAGATGGTGATGACTTTTGACATATAAAACATTTTATTAAAATGAAACTATTTAGATTTTGATTATTTTGATCAAAGGGCCTTAAAGATAAAACTACTGAATATCGAAAAGAATAAAAATCAAAGTAAAAAACCTAAAATATATTTTTTTAAACACCGAAACGCAACTTTTTTCCGAGTTTTGAAATCCACCCACAGGTGAGATATTTGTGTCACTATGTCGCGCCTGGTGGCATACAAATACAATTTCATTATTCTACTCTCAATACACAGTATACAATAACAATGCAATAAAATTAAAATTAGCAATACAATATTTACAAGTAGGTAATATTTAAACAAACGCCAGAAAATGTCAAAAATTGCAATACCATTAACTTTAGTTAATACCATTGACTAAATTCGCTGTGATTCGCGGAAGATCGTCCGGTGTAATTGGAAGCACGTTAGAACGGCAATCTAGAGGAAGCGGGTTCGAAATAGTTCGAATCCCGTGACAACCAGTCTTTCGCAGTTAATTTTTTCTATGGTAAGCACATCTGTTACGATATTGTGGGATAATCCTGATTTGTATATTTTTTGTCGACAGATAAGTAAAGTCCTAGTGGGCGCACAAGCGCTCCTAGCTGACGGGTCGGTCCGCGGCGCCCTCGGCACGGCGCAGATAGCGCTCCTAGCGCGCGCTCGAAACGTTCCGCTGCTCGTCGCCGCCGAGACGCACAAGGTGTCCGCGAGGGTGCAGGCCGCGCCTGCCGACCATAACGAGATCGGTGAGTAATGTAGCCGTACCATTCGTTTTCAAGTATCATCATTCGTTTCATGAGCAATTCTTTTTAAATTATAAATATTAGATGTCATATACCAAAGAAAAACGACCAAGATCACCTATGTCCGAGGTGGGGATCGAACCCACGTACTCAGCTTTCGCGGCTGATGCCTGTACCCCTCGGCCACTCGGTCTTAGCAACCACCGGTCAAATTTCTCGGGTATATGCAATCCCTTACAAGGCTAGGCGCCTTTGACCATTCTCTAAGGGCAAGCACTAACTACATGCCTGCACCTCCTATTATTGTGTATCCTAGTGATTTGTGTTTTCGCAATATGTTCAATTCTTTTTATTTTTGCCACTAAAATGAAATATGAAAATTTGGGTAAATTTTATACTATTTCTGCTCAGAATCACGAGCTGATTCGATTTCCGGCGAAAAAAAAACTGTCCCAAAAATTTCATACATATTTCGAATATCCTCTTGTGTTACCGCCATAGAAGGTGTATGGAAAATAGTAACACAATAGGAAAAAAAATCATGGGACACTTTTTTTTTCGACGGAAATGGAATCGGCTTGTGATTCTGAGTAGAAATAGTATAAATTTACCGAAAATTTCATATTTCATTTTAGTGGCAAAAATAAAAAGAATTGCTCAGTTACGTTAGTTTTACCTCGATACCTAAAGCCGCGTTTCCACTTAGGGAACATACCCATACTACGTGACCCTATTTTAAGCGTTTTTTGACTACTATCATATCATAGGGCAGTGCCCCCTGCTTAAAAGAGCATTCATTCATGTATTTTCCGATAATTAGAGTTTTCTTCCGAGTTATTACTTAATTTTTTTTTGAGTAATTTTTGACTCCGTCACGAAAGAAAACTTCGATAAACCCACAATTTTGAGAATAAACGTGTTTGTACGGGACTTCGCTGGACTTTTTCGTCGAATGCACCTGATGCATGATTTCGCGCTCCTACTTACTTTGTCTCCAATACATTTTATAGGGACCTCTAAATAAAAATACAAACTCGTGATAAATTACTTTGTTATTTATTGGAGGTGTATATAAAGGACACCCTAAAAAATGTAATAACAAGAAAATCGACCACTCCCACGAAAAAAGTGATTTCGAATAATTTTATTAACAAAGAAGAGAATATAAATGTATTTACCAACTTATACCAACAGTAAAACAATAACGGCTAGTATTTGCCTACCTCTCTTTAAAATAGTAATAAATGGTTTAATCTTACTAATGAGTTGATAACATCCAAACCATTCCAAACAAGATTGCTTTTTTATTTTCCAATCACAAAACTCGTAAAATTACAGCCTATGGGTACAATCGCCATCAGATATATCGTAGCATCCGGAGCGCTCAAAAATATCTGAATACGCCTTTATTGCCATAACGATAGAGGCGTCATTAACATATCCTGGTGGCGACTGTAATTCTGGGATCGGAACCCGTTTTTTTAGAAAAACCTAGATATAGCTCTATATTTTTAAATGTTTCTTCTTCTTCTCTTTATGTAGTAGGTACTCAATAATGTATGTAATTAACAACAGTGGTTTAGAATTACTCCATTAACAAATATATAATTTATATGCTGAAGAACGAAATTAGAACAGTTCTTTTGTATGGAGAAAAAACTGATATCCGATCTCTGCTGTAATTCAAGAACACGAACATTAAACTCATCTTTTCCCCAGGTGACCCCGACGACCTAATCGACAAATCCGACCCCAACTCGCCCCTGAAGGACTGGCGCAACAACCCCAACCTGACGCCTCTCAACCTCATGTATGACGTCACTCCTCCCAGCCTCGTCACGGCAGTGGTCACTGAACTCGCAATATTGCCCTGCACTAGCGCACCGGTTGTACTCAGGTTCAAACTTTCAGAGTATGGCATAGTCGCGGAGTGAACGTTTAAAGTCTCTTTCCCGTAGGTTTACAGCGAATAACGATTTCGAGCATATCTCTTCTGAAAACCGTAAATTGAGAAAAGACAAGCATGAAATTTACGCGGTAGGTAGGTTCGAAGAACCAAAATGAAGTGTACAGCCAAAAAGGCCTACCAACTTGAAAAATCTAAATTTTCGAGCATGTCTTTGACTCTTCGATGACGCTTTACTCGAAAAATGACCTAGGGAAGCGTAAAAATGCCAAACGAAATAGTCAATATTGACTGCAAGGTGTGGTGCTATGCTATTTGAAAATGGAAGCATGTTCCATTTGACCATAGTTTGCAGAAAGCGACCAACTACGATTTTTTGTCAATCTGACTTAAGCTTTAACGTATTGAGTTTAGTCGCTTTCTACATTGACAAAAAATCGAAGTTGGTCGTTTTCTGCATAAATACGGTCATTTTAAGGCCGCAGTACACATTGGCCCAATGTGAGCCAATCTCAGAGACACAACTATACGATGGATCTCGAGATTGCTTTGCTCCTCTTTCGTACAACGGCATTCTTTAGAGTGGGACTACATTGGGCCAATTTGTAAGCGATCGCGATCCCGATTTCGATCTTTAACAATTTTGAGTCTGCGGCCCTACCACGAACTTCGAAGTTCGCAAATTTCGTGGATTGGTCTCTTGTCACTCTAATGACACCGTTGCTGGTGTGACAGAGACAAATTCCGAAAGTTGCGATCTCCGAAATTCGCGGCAGGTCAACTGTGCGGAAAGTGTAGGCGTCGGGCAGCAAGGCAGGTCCATATATCTCATTTGCCTTCACTTTCCGAACACATTATATATCACCCCTATACTTACTCAAACTTGGATCTATAGTAATCAATTCATGAAATGTCGTTTTTCTTCCAATATGAATACGGGTGTTTTTCCATCAAGTGAACGTGCAGATACGAGGTTGAGTGATTAGTGGCGATATAACGTGAATATAATATTTTGTAAGCATAAGGAATACTGTCAGTCTGTCATTCATCATTCGTTTGCTAAATTATTTTTAATCGAAAATAGATATAATTTTACTTTTATTTGACATGCACTAAGAGACACATCAATATTATTTTGTGGCAGCCGTTTTTATAAATCATTCATTACTCTTTACTGTTATCTCAATCTAGAAACCTCCAGATTCTGTGAGGACTGTAATATTTTAAGCCTTGTAAGGTTTAATATGGCTACCATACTTGCCTAGGCAGGCAAGCATATTTCTTTTGTGTATGGTCTATGTCTCATGACTCTCATGTATGTATAACATATAAGTAATCTTGTTATATATGGCATTCAGATTATTTATTCTAAATACACACTTAAGTTTTATAGCTAAGTTCTTATGTGGTTGTTCCTAATTTGTAAATAATCTGTTCATGTTATGCTCAAATGTTTAGTTTAACTTATGAATAGTGTTGATTTTATTTTGTTGTCTAGTTTGTTTGGCTCTATTATGAATTCTGTCTCTATGTCTATGGTATTTTAGCTATGTATCTGCATAAATGGCCTTAGCTATGCAGAAATCGACCAACTTTGAGTTTATGTCAATGTAGAAAGCGACCAAACTAAATAATGTTAAATTAAAACAAGTCAGATTGACAAGAAATTGAAGTTGGTCGCTTTTTGCATAACTATGGTCAACTTATCGTAGTTTTTCCCTATGTATGAAATTTTGTACCTAAAGCAACATAAATAAAACAATTATATATAAAAACGTTTTTATTAAATGTATTCTCCACACAATCACATAAAATGCAAGTGAACTAGATGCATTCAAATTATAAATAAGTTACACAACATAACTTTATATTATAGTATTTATTCCTTATGAGGGTGTTCAGACTTATGGATAGAGAAATCTAATCTTACATAAATAATAACACACAAGAATAACATATAAAGGAAGCCGACAACCAGAAGAGGCTCCTGCAGCATGAGGAGACGCGGGAATGTGTAGCGAAGTTGGAAGTCTTGGATATGGTTTTCAACAACATTCTTCTTTGTGAAAGAAACTACTGGACGACCCTTAGTGTCCAAGTAAGTGAAGTGCAGACTATCCGGCAGTCTAGTCACTGGATAGGGGATATTCACCTTAATGCTGGTGGAACCTTCTGGCAAAATAATCTTGGTAACAACCTCATCAACCTGCATGTCATCAAAAATGTGGTCAATCACTCTCATTTTCAATAAATACTCATTACCATATTGGTACAGGTATTCATAGCTGGGCACATTGTATCCTAAAGTGTAGTGACTCCTCCAGCCACCAAACAGAGGGTATCTTGGTCTCAGATCTAGTTCTACAGAATCTTTCTTGACTTTCATGTTGGAGGTAGAGATGTTGCCATTAGTATCACGGTAGTAGACATCAGAGGCAGAAGCAGGGAGAAGGGTCTTGTAGGAGCGAACACTGGCGGGGCCACTGTGGTGATCCTGCTGGTAGTCATAGCGAGAGAAAGGTCCCTTCAACTGAGCCCCAGTGTGCTCAATCTCAATGACCTCCTCAACAGCGATGTTGCCCCAGTGGGAAACCTCGATGAGCCGCTCGACACGAGTCACAGTCAAGAAAGGAGAGTTGTTCTTGTAGTGAATGCTCAATTCCTTCTCACTGAATGCAGGGGTATTAGTATAAGGGCCGTAAATTATATTGCCGTCCTGTTGCACGAAAGGCTTCACCTTCGTGAAAGACTCTACGCTCTTCGTGTTCAATACGACTGTGGTTTTTTGGGACCCGACGTTGTATGGCGAGTAGAAATGGAGATTACCGTAATATTTGACTAGTTGATCCTCAGCTTGCGTGATAGCGGTCGGGTAAGGGAGCAGGGCTTTAGTGAGCACAGCTTCGCTGTTAATGACCACGCTAGAGCCGGCATTGATGGCCTCTTTGAGATCGACACGCCAGAACTTTGCGTTATCATAACCTTTGACTGTAGTCTCAGTTAGACGAAGATCTTTGTTATTGTTGTCCTTGGCACCGATAAATGCAAGATTACTTTTGGCCGGACCTTCCAATGCGAGCAAGAATTGTTTCACCGGCGATGACCCCGCATTCTCCAACGTTATTTTCGAGGATATTTTCACGAGTTGAGATGTGATGTCGATGGTTCTATCTACATTTTTGATCTTTATATCATTAGAAATTGTGTCCACTGCAGCGCTTCCACATTGGAAGAAAATATAAATCACAAATATGTAACAAAATTGCAATTTAGCCATCGCCGGTAATATTTTTTCCCCACTGCCACTGACAATGTTTGACAATTCAGCGGAAGTCCACGCCAGCACTTCAGAGGAAATACGTTTTAATATTTTATGTTGCCATTTAAGAAATAGGCTCGATGTTGAATAGTATGAATTCGGAATCGATAGCTCGGGACAAAAACCGTTACGCTTAGAGTCTGTCCAAAAGTAACATCACTATAGTTAATTGTGACTCATTCATTCGTTCTTTTCACAAATATATCATTCGCCGATTTCGCATACCCGACTCTCGACTCGTTCGTTGAATTCGTTCAATTTCATTTAGTAAACTCAGATTTTTACACTTGTGAGGACGTTGACGCTTTTTTAATGTAAATAGTTCGGTGCAAGTTTCTAGCATATAATAAAGTTTTTGGAAATTGTGAATGAAGCCTTGTATGCTGTATCATCGTTGAACTTTCTTCTATAACAGCCCATATTTGACTCGTGTTATTTATACCTGGGCTAGGCAGGAAATTGAAGCCCGTATCGTAATCATGATGAGTTTATTCCTTCGCTTGACCCTACTTCTAGTCGGTAAGTTAATAGGCCATTCAGCTGAATATCTGCGCACGGCAATTCGTAGTTTAGGTATTGTTCCTTAATGGGATTTATATTTTTCAGCATTGAATGTGCTGTTACCATGCGAGGCATATGGAAGTTACGGAGGCAACGGATACAGCTCCGGGAATTATGTCGGAGGTAAACCGGCCCAGAACCCTATGTTTAGCCAGGGCTCGTCAGCCGGCGCCCCCGGACAGGCGGCGCGCCGCGGCCTCGGCGTCTCGGCCTGGGGCATCGTTGTAATTATCTTGGCTCTTATACTCGGAGGAATGGGTTTTTACTATTTCTCCTTATGCTATCCTATTTTGTGTAAAAAAGAGAGAAAATATGATATGATACACATAGATACTGTATAAGACAAATGTATTTTTAATGGATTCATACATATCATTGGCATTAATTGACTTCTACTAATGAAGTAAATTACCCTACTCAAACAATAGTCTAAAACCATGCTAAGAAAATACTAGAAGGTAATCTTTTACTGTTTAAATCAAAATTTTACATCTTGAAGGTAGAGAGACAAAAAATAGGAATTTCGGTATTATTTTTGAGTAAGAAATGTAAGAATGCTAGAAGACTGGTATTAAATATTAGACTAAACATTTTTGAAAATGTAAGGGTTGTGAATATAGAGAAAGTTTCAATACTCTTATCCAAGTGATTCATAATGTAAATGGTTTGATTACCTACTCCCACTTGTTACCACCCATCTGACACCAGTGGTAACAACTGGGTTTTTTGTTTTTTATCACCTGTCACCACTGGAGTACTTGGTGGCACCACTAAAATATAAGGTGGTAATTACTGGGAAAAAGAAATCCCAGGAATTTTAATTCCCAGTTGTTCCCACTGGGAGTCAGGTGGGAATAACCCATGTAAATTACATTGAAATATACAGTAGTAGTAGTAGTAAAAAACACTAATATTAAACAATACCATAATTCCTCAGGACTTCCTCAAGTTTTCCCCAGTGGCGTAGCGTGCCTTGTCGGGGCCCCGTATAAAATTTTTTTGGAGGCCCTTATATGGAGGTAATATAAATTAGAAAGTTTTTATTCTTTTTCCTTCCACACTTTGGGGGCCCCCGTGGCCCGGGGGCCCCGTATAATTGATACGGCAGATACGGCAGTAGCTACGCCCCTGGTTTTCCCATTATGCATTTAAGATGAGAAAATAATTGTAATTATCCTCAATTCGTCATATACTTGGTATAGATAAAAACAAACATTTTACGTAGGTGCCATAAATAAATTCCACTAATAAAATATTTTATACTATAGATATAATTGACAAGATGTATTCTAATATCCTAGTTTTTTAAACATTGTCCATAGTTAGGCATCCAATACATTTCTCAGCATAAGGTATTATTAAGATTTATATTTATGTATGAAGGCAGTGTATAAAGAAAGATCTTGTTTTTAACAGTTATCTGTTAAACCTGTCACAGTTTGCCTTGTCCTAATTGGTTCAGTATTATCTTGACTAATGGTTAGTTTAGGAATTAATTATCTGTAAACAAACTATACAAGACTGTATCTTCAACTTTTGTTGTATATTCTAGGTTAAGATGTCTTATCTTTAGTGAAGTGCTCAAATAAATTATACTTTACACCACATCTTGCATTTTTATCATATTTGCCGTTTTTATCTTCAGGTGGGTAGATAGTATTTTATAGGAATATTTTTATTGCTCTCCTCGCGGAATTATGAAAAAACAATGTAGACTGAGGGCAGAATGAGAGACTAACCTAATTATATCTCGCAATATATAATGGATAAAAGGACACAGTGGCTCAAGAGGAAATGATGCGGCGGATGAACTGGCGAGAAAAGGGTCAGAGACACCGACGTACGGACCGGAACCCATCATACCACTACCATTATCATACATACGAAACCAACTGGGTCTATATCATCGACATCTCCACAATAAATGTTGGAACGACCTGGTCTCCTGCAGACAAACCAAAGAAGTACTACCTGAGTTAAACTGTAAAATCACGAAAACCCTACTACGAACACCCAGGCACAAACTGAGGAAAATAGTAGGATTGATCACCGGACACAACACTTTAAACAAACACCTGCACAATATGGGCAAAACAGATAGTCCTATGTGCAGGGCCTGCATGGAAGAGGAGGAAACAGCAAAACATATTCTTCTAGATTGTAAACAGGTAGAGGTATACAGGAGTAGGCACTTGGGGACTCCACAGACACTAAAGGAGGCATTTAGCAACCTGAAACATACACTGAGTTTCGTGGAGGAGCTTGGATGGTTGGAATAGGGCTACCTCGCTATCACGCAAAAAAGGCACAATGGTTGTCGAGTTGCGGAAAAAGACCAGTAAAACTAACTAACTAACTATATCTCGCAAATTTAAAACTACAAAAACAGGTATAATAATGGCACAATATAAAATATATTATACCAAGCAGTTGCTACAAAATATTTAATACTGACTAGACATTCTTATTATATCCTCAAACCGGCTGACATTCCACAATGCCTAAAAACCCACCTATTTTATTATTTAATATTATATTGTTATATTTAATTAACGTGTCCTGCCTACTATGACACTTGGTGCCAAGGCATGGACGCTTACTAAGGAGGCTATGCATCAAATAAGATTAGCATAAAGAGCCATGGAGCGCGCCATGCTCGGCATCAGGCTACAAGACCGTGTGAGGAATAGGTACCGAGTTTCGACGTCGCACAAAAGTGCAATACGTTGGAGATGTTATTACCAAACTGAAGTGAAGTTGGGCTGGACAAATTGCCAGGCAGCGTGGTGGCAGGTGGACCAAAATGTTAGCGGATTGGTGGCCGCTTTCAGACGGGAGAAGTGCAGGACGTCCGTTCGCTCGATGAGTGGACGATATTCGAAAGTTTTGTTTTCGAAACTATGAGTTATTAAAAAAAATGATGTCATTAATATTAAATCTAAAATCGAAGGCATGGTTTCTAAGAACAGATTCCAATATCTCTCAAAGTTTGTAACTTCCCCATACATAGTCAAAGGGCCGGCGGCGGCACTGAAGTATTGAAAAATTAAACTTTAAAAACAATGCATTTTATAAGTTTTAGATATCATGTTTCTTAGTAACATTTACTATTTAAGAGCTACACAACTCATATCCAAAAGAAAATAGCGAACTTTTATTTTTCATAAAGTCTAGGTTCGATTCCTTGGCCGAGTACCTACACGTATTTTTGTAAGTCTATGAATGCAGCTTTTCTTTTTACTAAAATCGACGTCATAATTCCTAAGACAACATTTCGCTATCTGTAATGGTTTCCAAAACCTCCATACTGACCCATTTGGATTGATCACCCATACTTAAATTCAGTATTGACAACAAGACCCATAAATTGCGATAAATACTAAATAAAAGTTACCCTCGCCACAGTACGAACCTGGGACAGGCTCACAACCAACTAAGCAATTCAAACAATTGATGATATATCTACCCAATCACAATATTCACTCATATTACTGAAAAATAAATTAAGAAACTGTCCTTTAAAAAACAGGTTAGTGATTAAAGATAAACCATTTTAGGAAATGTCTGCAGTGGCGCTTGCGCAAGCCCGGGCTTGCACGGTTGGCGGCCTCCGCTAAATGATCATGTTAATGGGCCATTGTTTTTGTCTACATCGCTAGTAAGGCTAGTTAAACTTTAGATAATCATTGCGTTTTCCTACTAAGTTGTTGGGGGACAAATACTTATTTAAGAAATAACTCGCTTTTTGCTGACATCAAGGAGGAAAAATGCTACAAACTGGTAGGTATTTTCCGTATTTCATTGACCTATTTTATCAAGTCTCCATATTTGAGGACATATTTGGTTTTAAATAACACACAGATATTGTACATTATAAATTTATTAGGAAATATTTCATTTTGCATTTCATAAAATTATCTAAACTTGACTGTACTGTTACACTATTAAAATTTCGTTACAATTATGGAAGAATGTTATTACAAAAAATTTACAACGCCTTTTCTCGTAGAGATAAGAACAGTGAATCACAATACAAAACGGAAAAACTGCACGTTCGAAAAATCACTTGAAAATGACACATTTCTGAAAATGAGATAAGAGATAACAGGTACGTTTCCTAAAAATAAAATTATATAACACTCAACACATTCACACGTCATTTTTGGACAAATGCATGTTGATAAGGATAACATTACAAAGGTGTGATTCCGGTGTGATGTAGATATGTCAGGTTGACGTCACTGGTACAGGATGTAGATAAGTACATAAATGCAGAAGACAGTCTCATAGATCTAGATACAGACTGGTTCCTGTTTTCATATAAATCAATAACAGAATACTTCAAATATAGCAAAACGGCACAGTATTCCTACATGTATAAAGTTTTTATAATTTGATTTTGGTGAGACAGATTTAAGTTTTAAATTTCATTATTATTTAACTTCAGAAATAATTTATAATTAAAACAAAAAATTTCGATTCATAAGATCTCGCGCGAATATAAAACAAAATACAGTTATTTCTTACAAAATCCGCGACAGTTCTTGTGAATCGACCTATACGTAAAGTAAGCTTTCAGTGTGTTACAAGATTTGTCACTAGAATCTGGAATTATTTATCCTATGACACATACCACAACTTGTAAAACGCATTCATTTTCGATCTTCACAATCTAGACAATCGTCTTTTAACCCTAAGCAGCCAGTTAAAAAAAAGTTTAGTTTATACCATCCAGTGGTGTTAAAATCGCGCTTCAGTTCTGGACCTTAACTTAGGTGCAGGTGCATAGAGTATCAAAAACGGTACGACCGAAATGTCACATTTCGGAACATGTAATCAGTTGAGACTGTCATACCGAGCAACAGAGTTCAAATTGACATCGATTGTTTACATAAGTCATTTTAGAAATAAAATATATGATACCATATGCACCTGGGCCGGGTCATTGTCAGATTTAGGTTATCGTCTCTTCGGTGGACATACCTAAAGTCAAGGAATAGGCATGATGACTGGCAAGTCAAATCAGCATCTTTTTTCGAACTGTCAAAACGATCACCACTATGGAATTTTATATGAAATACTCAAAAGTGACGTCACGTTTGAGTACTGCCAAATGACTTACTCTTTTAAGTTCTTTTCAATTTATTAAATAATAGTTCTGTACAAAAATTACTGCAATTTAAATCTTAGTAATAATTTCTTCGTGTATTATGTTGCGCATAATGTAAAATAATTTATTTTTACTACAGTCATCATCCCTATTCTTGTACTCATTTTGGGAAAAAACAATTGACGGTATAACTAGGTTCCCGGGTTTACAATCCTAATAAAATCGTAACATAGATTTATAGAAGCTGTTAACTTTTGACCACCGAGTAGACAACTTTTGTTTTTCGGACCGACAATGGCCCACCTAAAGGCCCGTCACGACATTGGCTAAGGCGACCAGCGGCGAGCGAATCCATGAGTTGGAGCGGGATGCCTATATGGGTACATCTCGCACGTATGGTTTTCCGCTAAGCTGGTCGCCTTAGACCAATGTGGCCGCAGCATAAGGGTTAACTGTAAAAACAATGACTATTCGTCTTTTTCGCTCTAAACAAGAGTGACAGAGGCAAATAGAGTATCGAAGGAAACAGTCTCGGTCTATAGCTCGTCCTTCTCGAGGTCGACGTCGGAGAGGTCAATGTCCTCTTCGGGCGGCAGTTCGCCGTCCTTGCCGTCCCACGGGTCGCCCGACACGATGCTGGGCATTTCTGCTCCGCGGACTGGAGCGGTCTGGCCGCGACCGAATGACAGGTCCCTGGGAAAATATAAATAAATATAAATATCTTGGGACATCTTACACAAATCAACCTAGTCCCATGGTAAGCTCAATTAAGGCTTGTGTTGTGGGTACCAGGCGACGATATATATAATAGATAGATACGTATAGATACTTAGATACATACACAGCCATGACCAAGGAACAAACATTTGTGATAAATAAATACACAAAGAATGCCTCGCCGGGATTCGACCCGGAACCGCCAGCTTCGTAGGCAGGGTCACTACCAACTAGACTACAGAGGCTGACTAAATAAAAATAAATACATAACTTATAAATATAATTTTAGTACAGATGTTCCGAAGTTTTAGACCTAACGTAAAATGACCCGCTTCTCGCACTAGAAGAGCCTAAAAAGTATATCATCTGTACTAAAAATATAATTTTACAATGCCGAAAGGGATTCAGATAGGAAGCGGCTAGCACGTATTGCTCGTCCCTTTGGAGTATGGTCAAAGGCGCCTAGCATTATAACAGATGGCATATACCAGAGACCAATGTTGGCTTTGTAAGTAAGTCAACCAATATGACTATACAAAATGAAACTGAAAAAAAGGTAAACAAACTTGCATTATTTCATAATCACGCACTTTCAGAGCACAATTTTGGTTTTATCATCAGCTTAACACGTTCGACGCCGGTGACACAAATATGTGACCGAAAACACTGTATTCCTATGCCAGTGACACACATACGTGTTCAAAGTAATCTCATTCTTATGTTACTAGCATTAATCAAGTTCTCACTCCTATGCCAGTCGCATCGAAATACGAACATTTTTGACACAAGTGTGTGTCGCCGGCATAGGAGTACAATCTTTTCGGTCACACATGCGTGTCACTGGCATAGGATTTCTACTTATCAGACAATTTCGATCGGCATAGTATAAGCACTTAGTGAAACAGTACCGGAGGCGAACATGCTATGGGAAGCTAGTCATATTTGTTTACCTTTTTTTACTTTCAACTGTAAAATGGTACAACGGTTTAAAGGTTTACCTGAGGAACTCGTTGATGCCAGTCTCGGAGAAGGATCCCCGCAGCGTGGAGAACTTGAGCTTCTTGGCGTTGACGACCGCCATCGCCGGGTACCCGAACCCGCCCAGTTCTAGCGCCTGTTCCAAGGCAGGCTGCGCTCCGGCTTCAGACCACACCCAGCTGCAATGCGCGTGTTATAAGTTATTATCTTGGGACATATATTATTAAAGAAAACGACCTAGTAAGCTCAATTAAGGCATGTGCTGTGGGTACCAGGCGACAATATATTGAATAGATAGATACATTTCTATATGGCTAGCCATGCCCAAAGAACGAATACCTGTGATAAATATATATACACAAATAATGCCCCCATCGCGATTTGAACCCGGAACCCTCAGCTTCGTAGTCAGTCTTTTAACTAGGCTATGAGCTTACCATCATCATCAACAAAAAAACATAATTAACATTGAAAGGGTCGGTTGCAAAAAAAATGTTAAAGGCCTTTAATGAAAACTAAATTTTACGTCATATTTGTGCTACGAAACGGTGAAAAAGGCGACAAATTAACAATAAGACTATTTTTAAATTCCCCCCTTTTTCTTCTGATAAAGATTGTTGCAAAGAGTACACACTATAATTACTATAACTAACATTCATAACACAATTAACGCAGTGATTTTTGTTTTGATTAAGGCCTTAAACATATACAAATTCTTTGCAATCGACCCGAACCGTGATAATTGAAGTCTATTGTATCAGCTGTCATAGAAATCATTGAAGTCTTATAGGACAACTTTCTGGTGAAAAACCATCATTAGGAATAGAAGTAAGCCAACTCACCCCCACATCTTGTTCTTGTATTTCTCGCCGAGCTTCTTGAGTATGGCGAGGTAGCTGTTGCGGCACGCCGCGTCGCAGTCCAGGATGTGCGGCAACACAGACACCACGCATAGCGGCTTCTCTGAACACTCCTTCATCATTACGAATAGAAGTGAACCGACTCACCCCCACATCTTGTTCTTGTATTTCTCGCCGAGCTTCTTGAGGATGGCGAGGTAGCTGTTGCGGCACGCCGCGTCGCAGTCCAGGATGTGCGGCAACACAGACACCACACACAGAGGCTTCTCTGAACACTCCTTCATCATTACGAATAGAAGTGAACCGACTCACCCCCACATCTTGTTCTTGTATTTCTCGCCGAGCTTCTTGAGTATGGCGAGGTAGCTGTTGCGGCACGCCGCGTCGCAGTCCAGGATGTGCGGCAACACCGACACCACACACAGAGGCTTCTCTGAACACTCCTTCATCGTCGCGGCTGACACCACCTGGAAATAACGAGGACAATGAGGGTTTTTGATACTTTTTCTGCCGCTATGGGGACGTGAGATGGCAGCACTGAGCAGACCGTTTAACGAACTGTCAAAATAAATACGCGCATTTAATTTTCAACATATTCATAGGTTTATTTATTCTGAAAACCATTACTTTAGGCATATTGTTACCTAAAATAAATAAATAAAATAGTTCCAAGTCAATTCTCATGAAATTAACAAAGTTAAAGTAATTATTTTTAATAGACTTTGCGCGCCTGTTTTATAGCTCCGTCTTCAGTTCGATGACCGTGTAATAGTCGTAATCCATTAAAAAATCAATTCTCTTCCAAATAAAATAGAATTTCAATATTTTAGGTGCCTATGAATAGTATGAATCTGACAGTTGTCGAGACCAGGTGCGTACAAAGCGCCGCCTGGTGGCAGAAAATTATCGAAAACCCTCATAGGGATGATGACTGTAGTTAAAATAAATTATTTAACATTATGCACGACATAATACACAAAGAAATTATTACTAAGATGTAGATTGCAGTAATTTTTGTACAGAACTTCTATTTAATAAATTGAAAAGAACTTAAAAGAGTAGGTCATTTGGCAGTACTCAAACGTGACGTCACTTTTGAGTATTTCATATAAAATTCCATAGTGGTGATCGTTTTGTAAAAGATGCTGATTTGACTTGCCAGTCATCATCCCTATTATTATTATCCATATGCTCAGAAAGTGCGCTTTTTATAGGAAAATGTATGCACAAAAAGCTCGATTGTAATAAAACGTACACAGTTAATAGTACATTACTATAGCGGACGGGAAACGAAGGGTTACAGGCCAAGTAGATATATCTGGCCGAAGGAACTGAGGCCAGAGACTGATACGCGGCCTGTAACCCTGTTACTCGCCGAGATTTGTATAGTGCTTTTCTCAAACTAGCCATGAAATAAAACACAACATTAAAAAAAAACATTCGCGCCTAACTTTTTTTTAATCTGTTTGAGGTCTCCTTTTACCTGTTGGTATAAACATTAGTTCTTAGGTTATTTTTTTTTCTGTGGCTGAATGTTCAAACCTAGTGTCACAATTTGACGTTTCAAAACAAAAGACAGTTTGTTTGCAGTCCTAGGTGTGAAATAAATACATGAAATCTCTTTATACACCGTGTTTCTGGTAACAGTCAAAACCTCAGACACCCCAACTGATTTTTATTTTTTTAACTTATGTATAGTATTCATTTTTTAATCTGTTGTTTATTTATTTTTTTAATGGATTTTTGATATTCTGTATAGCTCTACTCGACTTTTAACTCTACACTCAATAAAACAATTGCTAGCTCCCATCATAAACCTTGAAACTGTTTGTTTGTGTACATTATTGCAACGACATAAGGTTTACCACTAGACAACTATGTCGCTGTAAACCACTTTAAAGCTTTGTCACAGTAAACTTCAAATGGGACAGCTAAGCAAACTTAACCCAACATTCAAAATGACAAGGTTGTAATTAGGTACAAGTTCGATTTCTTATGACACTCGCGCGTTTTCAAATTAGGCCAGTTGCACCAGGGATTAAGGACTAAAGCATAGATGTAGTACAACATTTATTATACAACTATCCTTATCTTGCTTGCCAATTAAATTCGGTGTCAAAAAGAGATGTACGTACGTTTTCTATTTCTGAATTACCTGTGATGTCACTGGGTTTATTTGAAAACTGTCAGTTGACATGTCGCTCCTAAGAATTAAAAAGACATAATATCTTCTAACAAAAAGTTTATAAAAAGGTCAGTTGTCAAACTTTAGAATTAAAAAGACTTGTTCTTATCAAATGTAGGTATCGAAAAAGAGTCTTTTTAGTCATGCATGACATTTGGGAATATTTCTATTTGTTTTTACCACCAGCAGCAGTCTCTTTTTAGCAAAATAAGTTAGAAAGGGACTGCCGCTTGTAAATTGTAGCTGTATAAAACCGGACCCTGTGTTGCTGGTCGTCTCTTAAAATTCTCCAAATATTCTTATATCACAGTTAACCGACGACCAGTTTGTCGTGTGCTAGCCGTCGGATTAACGCGAAAATACTCTAAGACGGCCTCCTCGAAATCAGGGTTCATTTTCATCATGCCTTTCTCTGGCCATTGGTGGTCGAAAAAAAAACCGTAGTCCCGAAGTCGTTGAGTAGCTGCGGCCATGGTGGCATTCGACACGGCGACACCAAACTCCTCGTGATAATTCCTTACCGCTAAATTGACATTGTCATTGCAGCGTGCTTACGTTCTTACCATTTCACAGTATTGAACGTTCGTGAATCTAAACTACATGATAATTAGAAATATCGACGGAATATAAACATACAAATTAAATTGACAAGCAACGTCAAACTCGTAGCGAAAAAAATAATCGTCCAGGTAACCAGCCATTATTACCAAAATACCCCTAAGTACTGAAAAAGGTTTACAACCTTCAGCAATGCGATATGCACAATGTTGTATTACGAATTTGTAGACTGGGCACGTAAAAAATAACTAAAAATACAAAAAAAAATTAAAATATTACCCCCATCAAGATATAGTTTAATCGATTCTACTCCCGATTCTGAAAAAACGGTTTTCTGGTTTTTGGTGTTAAGTGAAACACCGTGTATATCATCTTAGCACATGATACCGGATACATAGTATTTCCGGGTTTAATTTAACGTAAGTAAAATCAACATTCCGTAGCAAGTTTGAGAAAAAAACTTTTACTTCTCTGAAAAACTATTCAACGAATATCACTTGGTCGGTGATTTGTTTCAAATTATTTTAATTGTCTCAACTACTAAACATTGAAAAAAAATGTCGATTAAATGAATTTCAATGTTTAGTAGTTGAGACAATTAGAATAATTTGAAACAAATCACCGACCAAGTGATATTCGTTGAATAGTTTTACAGAGCAGTAAAAGTTTTTTTCTCAAACTTGCTACGGAATGTTCATGTTACTAACTTTAAATTAAACCCGGAAATACTATGTATCCGGTGTCATGTGCTAACAAGAAAGGACGCGCATTGCACGATTGCATTTGTTTAAAAGTACACGGGAAAAATGTCCCTTGCTAGGGTTTGATTTGGGACAGCCGGACCCTTATTGAGGGTTGGTTAAATGCATGACCTTGACAAATATTAAAATTTGAATTCCGACTTGCTGCCAATAGAGTCCAGAATACATGATGCAAATACAATACGATTTAAGGGTTTAATCGACAGCCTCATAGCAGTAAGCTATGGCACGCCGTTACAGAAATAGATTGATGATGAACAGCAGTGGACGTCTTTTCAATTCCCCTGCGGGGGATTGAAGTTGACCATATTCCTCACCATTATATGAAAAAGATATGAAACTAAGAACTCACTTCGTTATCCAGTTTATACGACGGTATAGCGACACCTAGCGGAGAATTGGGGAAACTGAAAGCATATTGTAGCATGACTACTCAGGCCTTAGACTTACGAAGTGAGTGTAGCGACGAAATTTATGAAACTTTGACATGTGTTTTTTATATAAAAAATGAGTCTGTGGTAAAATGACAAAACACGTCCCCATTATTTATTAATGTTCTCCAACATATAAGGAAACCAGTAATTAGTTATCAATTTTTTTGAACAAATCTCTTCTCAGAAATTAGAAGGTTTGGTCAATTTTCAGCACTTTGTAGGCCATTTTCTTCTAACAGGTTGAGTTTGGGGGGTTATTCCCACCTGTTACCACCAACTTGACATCAGTGGTAACAACTGGGATTTTTTTTCCCACCTGTTAGCACCAGAGTACTTGGTGGTAACTACTGGGAAAAAGAATTCCCAGTAGTTACCACCAATCACTTTAGTGGTAACTACTGGGAAAAATAAATCCCAGTTGTTACCACCAAGTACTTTACTAGTAATGTGCTTGTTTTTAATAGAATATACAAAAAATACTTTGCCAGTTATTAGTAAGGAGCTAATTTTATGAATATTACTTTATTTATAAAATATCTTATTAACCATCGAATTTCACTAAAAATTTTGAAAATATTTTTTTAACTTTTTTTTTAATAGGTATGTTGTCAGTATTACCTACTCTGAATCTGAACCAAAAATATTCAGAACTACTGACTTGATTATCACAGGGGCAGATAAAAAGGGATGACGGGTGACCGGCTCGTAGAAGGGATAACTTTGATTTTTCATCCTGTTGTTTTAACTGATTACGAATCTCAATCCTTTTTCAAGATGATTATAACTACTACAAGGTTTTAGGTACTTACACGAAAAATGAAATATTGAAATGTTCTTGTTTTGAATAAAAAATCAGTGTAATTCGTCTTTATTTGTAGTATAACATTTTATAATAATTATAGTCTCTGGAAATTGTTACCATTGAATAACAAAAGAAAAGGCATTTTCTCAAACTTGCTACGGAATGTTGATGTTACTTACTTTAAATTAAACCCGGAACTACTATGTATCCGGTGTCATGTGCTAAGATGATATGTAAAGAGATTTCATGTATTTATTTCACACATAGGACTGCAAACAAACTGTCTTTTGTTTTGAAACGTCAAATTGTGACACTAGGTCTTGACATTCAGCCACAGAAAAAAAAATAACCTAAGTACTAATGTCTATACCAACAGGTAAAAGGATACCTCAAACAGATTAAAAAAAAAGTTAGGCGCGAATGTTTTTTTTTAATGTTGTACGATACTGTACTATTGGTTTATTTACAAATCAAATAGTATGGTTCGGCGAAATCAGTTCGTTTTATTTCATGGCAAGTTTGAGAAAAGCACTATACAAATCTCGGCGAAAAACAGGGTTACAGGCCGCGTATTCCTATCTGGCCTCAGTTCCTTCGGCCAGATATATCTACTTGGCCTGTAACCCTTCGTTTCCCGTCCTCTATAGTAATGTACTATTTATTGAAAACAAAATTTAACGATATAATTTCTGTATAATAAAAATAATAAAATTATGAAGTTAAGTATATTTTGTGTAACAACTTTTGTAGGGAAAAAAGGCAACAGATCCTATTTTTTTTATAAGCTATCAAACAATGAATAAAAATAATCTACACTATGTGCAAATTATTGGTGATTAGCTCAATAATGCACCGTTAAATTTTTCGCACCTATTGTAGGCCACACACTGTATATGATCAACATGAAAATATTTTCAAAATATATAATGGAATGGCATATGACTGTTTACAGTCTTTTCAATCTTGACTATGAATGTCGATCCTTGTACTTTCGAAACAATTATTGTTACACAGTTACACACGCCGATTTTCACACATGGTTGGGCGTGATAAGTTTTACGACATTTCACAAGGCAAGCAAATTGCTTTGGTGCCAATTTCATACATCAATTTTACTAATCGTAACAAGTATGTACGAATAGTAAAAATTGTGTACAGTATCAGTATTTTCACCCAGTTTTTACTGGATAAGTATTTTACTGTCTAGTCGAGTAGCATACATACTGCACGCTTTTACATAACTAGGTACGTCACAGTGGAAGTTTTTTTGTAGAAACAATTATTTTTAATTACATTTTTATATTAGCAGCAATGCAAACTGTTGTGTATAAATTATGACGGTAAAAATAGGACCTTAAAATCATTAAGAAGCGGACAAGGGATATGATTTGAAAAGAATAGATGACCTTCAAGCATTGGTATTTTAGCGGTAAGGCATGTTTTTGTCCGGAGGTCTTAAATCAAAATTTACAACATTTCGCTGGACAATATTTCAGCTCCAAAAGGTGAGAAAGCATGCCAATTGGTTGAAACCACTTAGGCTCGATTTCACTATAAGAATAACACTTACTCTCAGATATTTAGATTACTATACGGTACTCTTTTGACATTACTATCCGAGAGTAAATTATTCTCAAAAGTAATTATTATTAATTATTCCTCGAATAAAGTTTGATGAAATCAAGCCTTAGGAGGTTTATTATAACACCCTATTCTACGAAAAGTCTTGGGATTGATTACCATTTGTTCGGCGTGGCAAGAAATCTTTACACCCTAAATTGCCTTAGGGAATTACAGTGACAAAAACCCATGCACCCTGATTTGCCGTTGAGATATTACTGGTTCTGTAGCAATACACTGGCCGTGTGGTGACAGCACTAAGAATACATTTGTCAACCCCAACTCTCACCGCGGGTGTCATAAGAGCCGACTAAGGGATTGAATTAGTGTCACTAACCATCCTTTGATTTGATTGATGACGGGCAGCAGCGTCAATATAGTGGACACATTACTGCGATCGCTAATCCGCATGCCCAGCGTGGTGATTATGAGCATTTACCTCCTAATGCGTCTATACGCATAGTTAGTAGGAGAGGCCTACGTCCAGCAGTGGACTGAGATAGGCTGATGATGTGACTATGGGCAGCAGCGTCATTCATGATAGTGGGCACATAACTGCGATCGCCATTGCGACAGCCGCGGTGATTATGGGAATTTACCTCCTAATGCGTTTATACGCATAGTTAATAGAAGAAGCCTACGTTTAGCAGTGGAGTGAGATAGGCTGATGTGTGTAACGAGACAAAGCTGGGACATACCTGATTGACATCAGGAGCGGGCACATTCTCAGCCAACTTATCCAGCGCCCACGTGACGATATCGCTGCTGGTGTGGCCGCCGTTGTAGTCCTCCACCGAGTCGCTGCTCTTCTTGCCGGACGGGAACAGCTTGATGGTGGGATAGCCTTGCACCTGGTAGCGGCTCGCCATGGCTTGGTGGACCGTCGCATCTAGGGCGCCGAGTTTCACCTGGAAATTTGTGTTTTTTATTAGATTAGCTCGTGGAGAGGAGATATTACCCATCTTGCGTTGACAGGACGATAATGTCGAACGATTTATTATTGCTGACACGTCTGTCAATCCTTTGGTTCAAGCCACGTTAAGTCTCACCAAAAAAGGTAAATATCAATGCAATTTAAAAGGTGCCTAGCACTAGTTAAATAATATAAAAATGAATAATATATGTACGTAAAACACACGATTTAAAAAAATCATTACCTCTAATCTTAAATAAGGGTCATTGTCAGACCGAAAAACAAAAGTTGTCCACTCGGTGGTCAAAAGTTAACAGCTTTTATAAATCTATGTTACGATTTGATTACATAGGGATATAGACCGGGGAACCTAGTTGTACCGTCAATTGTTTCATCCCAAAATGAGTACAGGAATTCCTTAACTTTAGGCATGTCCACCGAAAAGATGATAACCTAAATCTGACAATGACCCATAAAAAAGAACTATACGAAGTGATTTACGAGTATATGAGAATTTTAATATGATAGTTCTAGTGAACCAGGACTATTTTCATTTATACTAGATATAGAATAGATTTAAAAAAAAAACGGGTTTGGTCTGGTATGGCTTATAAATTGAATGCAACTTGTCACTAATTGATCTTCAATAACGTTTCCCTAGATTTTGATACAATTTTGCAAAATCTAATCTGCTTGCCCAGCGTGGCGATTATGGATAATTACCGCCTAATGCGGTAATGCGTCTATACGCATAGTTAAGTTACGTCCAGCAATGCACTACTAAAGATTGATGAAGTGATGTGTTAGAATTTCGTCGGGAATCAAGGATTTCTAAGAACAATAGGTACTGAATTGGAACTGGGTAATCAGACACGACTATCTTGTTCAACAAAGAGTACATCATCGTATCGAATAGCATTTCTCAAGCGGCATACGAAGTTCTCTGGACAGTAAACGACATGGTTTTCTAACGTGCAGTCGCGGACCGGGATTGCCCGCCATTGGATTTTTTAAATACAAAATAGTGTTTTTAATTATGATTGCTGATATGATGTTACGGTCGTGGTCGCACAGACTCGCAAATATATCGTCGGAGATAGTGCAATACCGCGTAACTAACAAAATCAATTAGGATCAATTTGAGTGTCAATTGTTTGATATTTGAACTCTATCTGTTTTGGCAGTTACGCGATATTGCACTATTCCCGACGATATGGCTGTATAATATTCTTGTTAAAATTGGAGCGAATATCGTGAAAGTTTAGTGTAGTATGTAATAAGGGTAAGGTGGGGTAAGATGAAACGTTTTTTTTAATGGGGTAAGACAAAAAGCTACCAGCAGACGCTGTGCCAGGACGACTATTTGTCTTACCCCTTTAAAAACCCTTATATTTCTAACAACGTCGCCATAATTGTCATCCAATTTACTTGGGTATTTATTTATTTTTTGAACTTAGGCTTTTTGCTACAGGCGTTGGGTTCCTTGCCTGCGGAAAATCCAGGACCCATCCAGCCCGGGCTACGATAGTTGTTTACTACACTCGAATTCTACAAGTTTGCGTTTATATCGCGCGTAATATTCGATTTGCATCATACAACGTTGTTATGCTTACCATCACGGATCGAGATCCTTGATTAATATTTGTTTATTTTGCAGGACTGTCGTTTGGTTTTATTTAACGTGAAATTATAACACAATGAGGACAATTGTGAGAATTTACATAATGTAAATTGAAGGGTAAGTCATGTATCATGCATGAAGTGTCATTGAAACAAGTGTTGGGTATTTACATTAAATCGAGTAGAGTTAAAAAACATTTGTGACCTGGCTATAATCATACTTATCGGTATGTGTTTAATGTGCAGTTGGCTTATGATAGTCCCGTTTTTACCGTCTATCGCGCTTTACTTAAGACAAAGTCACGACAAAGACGACGAACAATAAAACATGGGACTAACATACGCCTACTGGTACATTTTAGAAATATTTCGACAATGCTAGTTCTTGTTATTATTAAAGAAAGAATTACTTTAATTTCTTCTTCTACCTAACGCTATCCCGGCCTTTGTCAGGATCCGATTTCCTACTAACTTTCCACTTTGCGCGATCCTACCCTAATATATTACCTATAAATATAATAAAGCTGAAGAGGGTCGAAAGTCTATACATTGAAGATATTTACAAAAATATATTGAGGAGGTCTTAAAATCGATAATAGATCACATCTATTAAATATTTGAATTTTTTGTCTGTTTGATTAAAATAAACCAGTGTAAACATGCATGAAAGTGCAAATTGTTCCAAACGTATACATACAGGCGTGTAGTAGGTATTACGCGAATCAATTGGTTCCAACCATAACGATCGACAGTGTCCAATCGAGGCCAAAATAAGCGTGAACTCATTTTCTAATTAAAATTACTACTAGACTTTTTACTCTCTATACATTTGTAGGTTTATCAAATGGTATTAAAATTTTTAAAAACATCATTTAGATTTAGTCCACTTGTAACGACATCAACGACTGAACGATAGGTAGAGTTTGTACTCTTTCTTATTTTGACGAAGAGCAAAAGAATTAATGCTTTCAACGCGTAGAAATGTTAATCAAGCAATTTGGTCTCAAGCGAATAGGAATTAGGAATACAAATTGAATTATATTTTCTTACATGCCTTCAGACTTAGCAACGTTAGATACACGTGGAAAAATAATTTGTGAGAGCAATTTACACCTAGAACTCGCAGCCACAGGATCTCTTTTGACCAATGTTTGCCAAGTTTCATACCGTGATAAGTAAGGCTCTACATACTACTAACAGTGTTAGCACAGCGTAAGAATACATATTGTCACCACCCCAACTCTTCCCGTGGGTGTAGTAATAATCGACTAAGGTATTTGACGTGTTACTAACCATTTATTTATTGAATGTTTACGATTGATGGGCAGCAGCATCATCATAGTGGAGTGGACATACTAATGCGATCGCCAATCCGCTTACCCAGTGTGACGATTATGGGCGTTTACCTCCTAATGCGACCATACGCTTAGATAATAGGAGAGACCTTTGTCTAGCAGTGGGCTGATTTTAGACTGATAATGTGATGTATGTTAGCATACCGAAGCTGGTTCAAGGATAATGCATTATTTCGTTGGAGCACCACTGCTTGTTAGGCCCAAACGAGATATGTTTAACGTTATGGTTCTTCCAAGATTTATTTAAAGTTACCTTGCCCCTCAGCTCCTACCAGGGTACGTAGAACTCCACCAGCCACAGGTCTTCGCTGCCACCAGCTATCCATCATCAAGTAACTATAAGGTAGCCCTACCTTGCCCTTCAGCTCCGTAGCTGCCTTAGCCCAGTGCGGCTCGAGGTTCTTGCAATGCCCGCACCAGGGCGCGTAGAACTCCACCAGCCACAGGTCTTCGCTGCCACCAGCTATCCATCATCAAGTAACTATAAGGTAGCCCTACCTTGCCCTTCAGCTCCGTAGCTGCCTTAGCCCAGTGCGGCTCGAGGTTCTTGCAATGCCCGCACCAGGGCGCGTAGAACTCCACCAGCCACAGGTCTTCGCTGCCACCAGCTATCCATCATCAAGTAACTATAAGGTAGCCCTACCTTGCCCTTCAGCTCCGTAGCTGCCTTAGCCCAGTGCGGCTCCAGGTTCTTGCAATGCCCGCACCAGGGCGCGTAGAACTCCACCAGCCACAGGTCTTCGCTGCCACCAGCAATCATCAAGTAACTATAAGGTAGCCCTACCTTGCCCTTCAGCTCCGTAGCTGCCTTAGCCCAGTGCGGCTCCAGGTTCTTACAATGCCCGCACCAGGGCGCGTAGAACTCCACCAGCCACAGGTCTTCGCTGCCACCAGCAATCATCAAGTAACTATAAGGTAGCCCTACCTTGCCCTTCAGCTCCGTAGCTGCCTTAGCCCAGTGCGGCTCCAGGTTCTTGCAATGCCCGCACCAGGGCGCGTAGAACTCCACCAGCCACAGGTCTTCGCTGCCACCAGCTATCCATCATCAAGTAACTATAAGGTAGCCGTACCTTGCCCTTCAGCTCCGTAGCTGCCTTAGCCCAGTGCGGCTCTAGGTTCTTGCAATGCCCGCACCAGGGCGCGTAGAACTCCACCAGCCACAGGTCTTCGCTGTCACCAGCTATCCATCATCAAGTAACTATAAGGTAGCCCTACCTTGCCCTTCAGCTCCGTAGCTGCCTTAGCCCAGTGCGGCTCGAGGTTCTTGCAATGCCCGCACCAGGGCGCGTAGAACTCCACCAGCCACAGGTCTTCGCTGTCCAGCACCAACTCTTTGAAGTTACTGTCTGTGAGGGTGATGACGTCCGACTGAAATATTAAAAAAAGTCTTAGGAAATTTATATAGGCATTTTTAATGCTGAATATATCAATGACATTAGCAGAGTCACTGAATGGTACCCAAGAGACGGTAGTAGAAACTTAGGACACCAGCGCCCTAGGTGGGAAGATGAGCTAAACCTAACAGTGGGTCACAACTGGAGAGTCACACAAAACAGGCCACAGTGGAAATTGTTGGAGGAGGCCTTTGCCAATCAGCACGCCGAACTAAGCGACATTTTGTAGAATTATTATTATTAATTAACATATACCGAGGGTTGTCTGGTGAAACTAGATAAGTCGACATAACTGATTGAAATAACAACCTCACGTAAGTGTCATATAGTTCGTATTGCAAAAACCGGTTTGCTCGACTTATCTGGTTTCACCACGCAACCGTCGATATATGCAGTTTGTTTTTTACAGGTAAAATAAACCGCACACGAATTAATGAAAAGCTTTAAGAAAAACGTGTACGGGACTCTGCCATTTTCGGGACTGCTCTCGTCTCTTAACGAGTTCTATGTATGCTATTGATTCGCATTTTTTCTTTTGAATAAATACATTCGGATGCCGGTATTTTATTGGAGTAATGAAATAAACATATAAAACATCTACCCAATTATTAATCCCTATTCTACCAGTCAAACATGATAAAGTGAATCTTGTTTCTTTGTATGTATAAATGCGTCAGTTTGTTGTACAAGTGTAAAAATATATTATCATTTTGATCCTTATGCCACGGACAAACATTCCGAAATGGATTGTACACTTGTACGATACATCAGATATATCGTCAAAAATATTTGAACATGCAATAAAGGCCTGTTCAGATATTTGTGATCACCCTGGCCAACTATTCCGACAGCTTATCTGCTTAGTTACTAGTTTAGTTCCTTTGGCACTATTAAAAAAGTTAAATCGAGGTGCGAATCGGTGTCTACTTTTTGCGGGGTTGTAAATTGACATTATTCGATCGGATACACGATTCGCAAAGAATTTGCAAATAATGGACACCGATTATTGATTCGTAAGACTCGCCAGCTATATTTACACAATAAAAACGGCAAACCTAACGCTTAAGCTATTAAGAGATACATTTCCGATGACTATCAGACATTAGTTTCACTATTTCACTTTAGTTTCATAAGAAACTGAGTGGTCGATTTCTTTGCGACGGTATTAATTTATGTATTTTAAACTTTATTGAAAATAAAACATTCAAATTGGAGGACTTGAAGCATTCTCTGTCAGTCAAACATAGGGCCAAACAGACAACTGAAGGTGAGTGACCTGAAACGCTGATCTTTGATGATAATGCCACTTATCCAGAACGAAAACTTTCAAAATTTGTCCTACTTGACCTTCTACCATGTCCATAAAAGGACTGCATCAGCTGACGTGGTGTTCAGCTATAGGCCATCTAAAAGTGAGAGCGATCGTGGGCGGAGTGGTCCTCGTGGGCGCATATCGAAATATGTGGGCAGTGGGCCGTGGGCATATAGTGGGCACAGAGAGTCACCTCTATTGCTATGAGGGAAGGTTCCAGAATGTAACTAATGGATTTATCTTGCTAAGATTGTTAGTAAAATTTTAGAAGCTGAAGTTATTTTTCTGTAGTATATTTCTGTTTACAATTGTTACGAAATGATTTACAAATGGAAAAGAGAACGGTATATCTATAGCTAATGCCAATCGCCTCATCCCAGTATTAATATCTACTATTATTTAGCAAGGGTGATTCTTCGAGGAGCGTTTTAACCGTTCAGCGGAACGAAGTGTTGCATCTCTCTCGCACTTGTGACTTTGTACATAAGTGTGACAGGGAGGTAACACTACGTTCGTGGTTCGCGGTAGGGCCTCAGAATTATCATTGTCGTCCCGCGATTACTAACGAAACGGAAGGACGAGTACTACGAGTAGCAACAACATTGATCACGCTAGACTTGCTATTGGTATTGAATTACGTTTACATTAAAATAACATTCTTAGGGTCATCTCTTGTAACAATACTTAGCGAGATGACAATGACGAAATAATAACGTGGAATGTTCACGCACAAATTATATGAAATAAGATACATTTCACACTTTCAAAAGAAAATGTTACATATCAATTTTCGATAGTGTCATTAGACTCTTGTTGAGTAAACAATCTCATTTGTGTGTGCCTATTAATAAAGCAACAGCTTATCTTCCCGTTTTAAAAGATAAGATAAATGTCATCGCTCTACCACGACACTTATCTTGGTTTTAACGGAAGCTATGTTTAAAATTGTGTCCAAACATTATGTGGGTCGATAAAAAAAATACATTAGATAAATTTTATTATAGGGCTGTCATGAAAACAAAAACTTAATGAGTTT